>SJXQ01008754.1:126543-141272 GCA_006408695.1 Aepyceros melampus
TTAGTCCCAAGCATCCTGCATCCTGCATCAAACCTAGACCGGTGATTCATATCACTTACGATATCATACATGTTGCACTGCCATTCTTCCAAATCATCCCTCCCTCTCCCTCTCCCACAGAATCCAAAAGGCCGTTCTATACATCTGTGTCTCTTTTGCTGTCTTGAGTACAGGTTTATCATTACCATCTTTCTAAATTCCATGTATATGTGTAAGTATACTGTATTGGTGTTTTTCTTTCTGCGTTACTTCACTCTGTATAATTGGCTCCAGCTTCATCCACCTCATTAGAACTGATTAAATGTATTCTTTTTAATGGCTGAGTAATACTCCATTGTGTATATGTACCACAGCTTTCTTATCCAAGTTGGTTTTTATTTATTTATTTTTTCACTAGCAGTATAAACATCTCCATTTTATCTTCCAGTGGTGAAAGTGGTGCAGGGAAAACCGAGAGCACAAAGCTGATCCTCAAGTTTTTGTCAGCCATCAGTCAGCAGTCTGTGGACTTGTCCTCGAAGGAGAAGACCTCGTCTGTTGAGCAAGCCATTCTTGAGAGCAGGTATTTTCCCATTGTGTTTCTTGTTCCAGTGAACAGGATCCACTGTCCTCACTGTACGATTGATTTCAGGAAGTAGTTGAAACTCGGGGTTCTGTCTGCTCTCTTTCTTGACGTGGCTTTCATGATCGCTCAAGAAGTCTCTACACACAGGTGGAGATTTCCGGTGGCCTGACCCTCCATTGCTGGGCCAGGTTTGAGCAAGGGAGTGAGGAACATTCACAGCTGCCTCCTGCTGGGCAGCTCCTGACTGGCTATTTGGAGGCCTTGTTATCATCAAAAATTTCAGCCTCCATCCAGCATGTCACAGAGAGCTTAGCAGTCAACTCTTGGGAGGTGTCTTGCGGGCAGAATGGTATTGGGTAGCCTCTTACCAGGGTCTTCCCTGGTGACTCAGGTGATAAAGAATCTGCCCTTAATGCAGGAGACCCAGATTCAATCCCTGGGTCAAGAAGATCCTCTGGAGAAGGAAATGGCAACCCACTTTAGTCTTATTGCCTGGCAAATCCCATGCATGGAGGAGCCTGGTGGGCTACAGTCTGTAGGATTGCAAAGAGTTGGGCGTGACTGAGCAACTTCCACGTCACTTCTTCAGCCTCTCAGGTGGCAAAACAATTCGGCATCAATGGCAATGACCTCAGAGCTTAAAAGAGAGCCTTGGTACAGTGCTCTCTGAAATTCTAATTAAAATGTGTAATTGTCCCGTGTCTGATTGATGCCTTTTAAGGTCCTAGAACCCATAGAGACTTTATAGGTCCTGTTTTTAAGAATTAGTCCAGAAGTCAGCTGACTCCAGCCTGTGACACCTGTACCCTGCAGCCTATTTTGGTTTGTCTTTTTAGACTTCAAAATTTATTTTTTAAATTGTGCTAAAATATACATAACAAAATGTATAACTTGAAATATTTTTCATTGTACAGCTTAGTGGCATTAAGTACATTCATGTTGTGGTGCATGTTGTTGTACAACCACCAATATTTCTCTGGGCCATTTTCATTTTCCTCCTGCAGCCTGGTTTTATAAATAAAACTTTATAGAAACACAGACACACTCGTTTGCTATCTTGTCTATAGTTGCTTTTGCACTCTAATGGCAGAGCTGAGTAATTGCATCAGAGACCACATGGCCCACAAAGCCGAAAAGTATTTATTATCTGATCCTTTATAGCAAAAGATGTCTGACCCCTGACCTAGTCTGACCACAGACCTAGTCTTTTACAGCTGGAGGAGACCCAAGGAAGTTAAATGAGCTCCCTCGGGACATACAACAAATGAGTGAAATTTCCAGGACTGGGGAATTTTTCAGTTCCTAGAATTCGTGTGTGTGTGTGTGTGTGTGTGTGTGTGCGCGCGCGTAAATAAACTTGACTTGCATAAATAAACTAATTTGGGTGGGGACCAGCCCACATGGCCTCCTTGACTCTTGGTAGCACCCTTTGCCCACACAACCAGCTGCAAGCTTTCCCCCTCGAGATGGACTCGCATTATAAACCCATTTCGGCAAGTGCTGGGAAATCTGGCCCTTCTATAAATAAACATAATTGCTGTAGGGCCCTTTGCTTTCAGATTTCTCCTGCACTTGTCTGTTTTCCCATTGGTGAGGAGTGTTGTTAATTATATGGACCCTGATTGCCTCTCACTGTTGTCCTGGTTTTTATTTTTATTTTTTTGCAGCCCCATCATGGAAGCCTTTGGCAATGCCAAGACAGTGTACAACAATAACTCTAGTCGCTTTGGGAAGTTTGTTCAGCTGAACATCGGCCAGAAGGGAAACATCCAGGGCGGAGAATTGTAGATTGTATCCTGTTTCATTTGGCTTTTGTGTATTAGTGTTTGACTCTCTAGTAGAAACTGTTCTTTGCTTTTTCTTAGAATAGACATAGAATATGAAACATTCATTTCTGGTTCTACCTCGTTACTGCTCCTGTTTTACTCTGCTTGACCTGTTAATTATCCTAGGAAATAAGGGGCCCTCTTTCTTTTGGGAATCTCTGATTTCATGTCCCTAATCTGAAAATTTAGACCCTTCATCAAATATTGTAGGCTTCCCTGGTGGTTCAGATGGTAAAAAAATCTGCCTGCAGTGCAGGAGACTGAGGTTCAATTCCTGCGTTGGGAAGATCTCCTGGAGAAGGGAATGGCTTCCTACTCCAGTATTCTTTCCTGGAAAATTCCATGGACAGAGCAGCCTGGCGGGCTACAGTCCATGAGGTCCCAAAGAGTCTGACATGACTGAGCAACTAGTTGTGTGAAATAATCAGTTGTTTCAAATAGTTCGATGCCTTCTAGGGCACATGTATCCTGTTTGAAATTGGATTTTGATGAAATAGTCTGTTTTGTTTGCTTATCTTTTGGCACTGGAAGTTAGAATGTCCAAGACACAAAGAATTGTAATTATTTGGGTAACAAAGAGTAGAAAACTAAGGACTAATGGAGCATCCTGTATCCTTGTTTTGTTCCTTGACTTGCCGTTGCTTTTCACATGAAGATTTATTAGAAAAAGTAAGTGAGCATGATTTAATTCACAGTATCTTTAACATTTTTCAGCAATTACTGGTTCTTGGTCACTAATCAGAGGAAACATCTCTGAATAGAAATCTGATTTCTTCTCTTCACAGAACCGAGTAGTAAGGCAAAACCCCGGGGAAAGGAATTATCACATATTCTATGCGCTGCTGGCAGGGCTAGGACATGAAGAGAGAGGTGAGTGAGGGAGCCGCTGCAGAGACATGTCCCTTTACAACCCGTCTGTGAAAGAGAAAACTGGACTTTGCTGGTCTTGAACCATTTGAAACGAAATGTGTGAGTGATCAAAGATGCTGAGTGCGTGTAGAGCCAGATGCTGTAGAGCGAAAATCATCAGTAAAGAAAGCTTGAGTTTTTTTTGATATGTTTTGGCATCTTAGTTCTTTTCTGATTTAAAGTATATTTGTGAAAAATACATAATGTATCACAACTGGCTTTACTTTTAAATCCTACCCTAATAAAGCAAATTTCTAAACATTTGATTAAAAAAAAAAAATCAACACAGGATCCTCATCAGTTACTTTTTTCAGTGGTGTTTTCTTCCATCCCCTCTAATCTGATAATTTTATTTTCCCTAGATGATGATGAAGAGAGAATGTTTTAATCTTTTTTTCTTTCTTTTTTATTTGTTAGATTATGAAAGTATGATAACACATTTACAGGAGACTTGGAAAATATAGAACAAAGTTACATATAATTTCACTATATATTACAATTATGTCAGTAGATAAATTATGATTTTTAGTTGGAGTTTCAGTATCAAACTCTCAGAAATTAATAGAATGAATATACAGAAAAGGAGAAGGATATAGTAGACCTGAAAAGCAGCATGAACCAATTCAACATAATTAAGATTTGTACAATCTTCACACAACAGTAGGATACAAATTCTATTCAAGTTCCCATAGACTATAAATTGGGAGACACTAGAGCACATCCAGGGACATAAAACAAGGTACAAAAATTTCATGGTCTAAGGGTATTGAAATCGTACAATCTGAGAACATTTTAATCTTAGTGAACTATTACAAGCATAGAATTATTTTCCATACTTTAAAAAATAAAGTTGCAAAGTGGAAACTCTTGAGTTCTGTGTTATCCTGGCCAGTCAAGTACTGATGTTATGTTTTTGTTTTTCTTTTTGTAGAAGAATTTTATTTATCTGTGCCAGAAAACTACCACTACTTGAATCAGTCTGGATGTGTAACAGACAGGACAATCAGTGACCAGGAATCCTTTAGGGAAGTAATTGTAAGTTACTTGCCTATCTTCCTTTATAAGGGTAACTCCACCCCCACCCCTGAAAAAAAAAAAAAAAAAATGAAATTGACAACTTTCATTTTCTGTTTCAAAAAAAAAATTAATACTCACATTTGTACTGCTCTGTGAGAATAGGTCCTTTCTTCTTATTCCAAGTCTTGGAAGGGAATTTTCTCTCTTAGAAGATGGGTGAATGTCTGCATTCAGGAGAGATGGGGATTGGCTTGGAATAGCATTCAGAAAAACGAAACAAAAGAAAAATCACAGGTTTGGTACTGGAGTAACCAGATCGTCTGTTTCAGGGCTTATAATTAAAAATTGTTTTAAGTAATTGATTCCACAGTTCAAAAGAAATCTGTCGATGGTTAGACCAGGTGACTATTGGGTCTCATCCTGTTCTCATAGCCTGATTCTGGTAAATGCTTCTTACTGCACAAACAGTGGTCATCTTAAGACACTTTGATGTGCACCCCTGCTGTATCCTGCAGTTCTTGAATACCCCAAGGACTGCATTTAGGAAGCCTGGGCATGGTTGAGTGTGGCCAATAGATTCATCAGTGTGGTCTGTTCCTCTCCTGGAGTTGTGCCTTCAGCAGTTGGAGTCTGTAGATAGATTTCATTCATAAATGGAGCTAACACTGATGGAGCACTTACTATGAGGACTTAACCATCTCTCTGCTTCTAACAACCCTGTGAGGGTAGAAATATGGCTGTCTATATTCTGTGACTCAGAGAGGTTGGTGACCAGCCTAAGCACACACAGCACCTGACAGAACCGGTATCTAGACACAGTCTAACTTCAAAGCCTAGACTCTAACCAGGAGGCAGCTAGGTAGCCCCTGATTTCCGTGCACCTAGATTTGTCTTTCTAGTTGTCAACAACTTGGTTCCATATCGCCATTTGCTCTTTAGACTGTTCATGAGAATACCTTCCGGAATGGAATCAAAGTATATTTTTAAGTGGATATATATCACACGTCATTTCCCAATGTCTAATGTATATGCCCTTAAACTGAAATGAAAATAAAAACAGACTAGGCTTATAGTATCATGATCACCTTCGACTCAGCCTTCCTTTTAAAGATGTCACATTCTGCCATGTATAATGCAAAGAGATGTCTCGGTCATCTCTCTTTCCTTCAACCTGTTGACCAAAAAACCTCTGCTACCAGCACCATTGCTGTGTATCTATCCTAGGCAGTACGGGATTGGGCCATGCTAATTGAATTTTATGAAATGTTTAAGTATTTAGTTAAAATTTTCTCTCAATTTTCTTTTAATACCCGAGAATTCTTTCACTACACCAGCTTCCTCCATTCACTTTGTGCTAGAAAGTGGATGTTTACAGTGAGCGACTCCTTGTTATCCAAGTTACAGTGTCACTGCAGGCCCACAGTGAGCGGCTCACTGGCCACCAGAGTGCAATGGGCAGCGAGGCCCTTCCTAGTGCTGGGAGTGCCCGGGGAAGGCAGTCTGATGGCTTCCTCTGGGGGCATCGTTTTCTGACTCAAAGCTGTGCACTGCTTCTGAAGGCAACAAGGAAACTCGTGGAGCTTGGCCCTCTTTCAGTGATTCTAGTTTTTATTTTTAAGTTGAAATGATAGGTTTTTGGCATTTGAAATTTGGTTCTGCAATGAAAGGACATGTCATCTAGAAGGGAAGGAAAGTTTAGACGTGAAATTGACATAATGAATGTACACAACAGACTTAGAGGAATTCTATTTATAGATGCTTAAATATTTGCTTTGCAATTACTTTTTAGTGTTGACCCATCAGAAATGTCAGTGAAGACTTAGCTGGTATTCATTGAAATCAGGAGCATGTGATTTTTGCTCTTATTTAGCCTTTTTCTGGGAGATTGAAGCAATGCAGCCAGAAAAAAAAAATAATGTGCTACTTCTCAGAAAAGAGGAAAAATATTCTTTTCTATAAAAAAAGTGAAATTCTCTCCTCCAAAACCTACACAAATAATCCACTGGGGGATGGCTCAAATAATTTATTATATCTTTAAGTTCCATTGTTGCTCACAAAACCATGTTCATGTATGTTTAACAGTAAGGAAAAATGTGTTTATTCTATAAATGAGGAAAGCATAATACAGCATGATATAATCTTTCATTTGAAAAGTAAGCGTATATATTTCATGTATGTATAGTAACAGAAGCAGAAGATATTAAGAAGAGGTGGCAAGAATACACAGACGAACTGTACAAAAAAGATCTTCACGACCCAGATAATCATGATGATGTGATGACTAATCTAGAGCCAGACATCTTGGAATGTGAAGTCAAGTGGGCATTAGAAAGCATCACTACGAACAAAGCTAGTGGAGGTGATGGAATTCCAGTTGAGCTGTTTCAAATCCTGAAAAATGATGCTGTGAAAGTGCTACACTCAATATGCCAGCAAATTTGGAAAACTCAGCAGTGGCCACAGGACTGGAAAAGGTCAGTTTTCATTCCAATGCCAAAGAAAGGAAATGCAAAAGAATGCTCAAACTACCTCCCAATTGCACTCATCTCACATGCTAGTAAAGGAATGCTCAAAATTCTCCAAGCCAGACTTCAGCAATATGTGAACTCTGAACTCCCTGATGTTCAAGCTGGTTTTAGAAAAGGCAGAGGAACCAGAGATCAAATTGCCAACATCTGCTGGATCGTGGAAAAAGCAAGAGAGTTCCAGAAAAACATCTATTTCTGCTTTATCGACTATGCCAAAGCCTTTGACTGTGTGGATCACAAGAAACTGTGGAAAATTCTGAGAGAGATGGGAATACCAGACCACCTGACCTGCCTCTTGAGAAATCTGTATGCAGGTCAGGAAGCAACAGTTAGAACTGGACATGGAACAACAGGCTGGTTCAAAATAGGAAAAGGAGTACATCAAGGCTGTATATTGTCACCCTGCTTATAACTTCTATGCAGAGTACATCATGAGAAATGCTGGACTGGAAGAAACACAAGATGGAATCAAGATTGCCAGGAGAAATCTCAATCACCTCAGATATGCAGATGACACCACCCTTATGGCAGAAAATCCTTGGAAGAAAAGTTATGACCAACCTAGATAGCATATTCAAAAGCAGAGACATTACTTTGCCAACTAAGGTCCGTCTAGTCAAGGCTATGGTTTTTCCTGTGGTCATGTATGGATTGAGAGTTGGACTGTGAAGAAGGCTGAGCGCCGAAGAATTGATGCTTTTGAACTGTGGTGTTGGAGAAGACTCTTGAGAGTCCCTTGGACTGCAAGGAGATCCAACCAGTCCATTCTGAAGGAGATCAGCCCTGGGATTTCTTTGGAAGGAATGATGCTGAAGCTGAAGCTCCAGTACTTTGGCCACCTCATGCGAAGAGACCCTGATGGAAAAGACCCATTGGAAAAGACCCTGATGCTGGGAGGGATTGGGGGCAGGAGGAGAAGGGGACGACCGAGGATGAGATGGCTGGATGGCATCACGGACTCAATGGACGTGAGTCTGAGTGAACTCTGGGAGTTGGTGTTGGACAGGGAGGCCTGGTGTGCTGCGATTCATGGGGTCGCAAAGAATTGGACACGACTTAGCAACTGAACTGAATAGTATGTATGTATAAAACATGCTAAAATAATTCAACAATGTTATCTCAGAGTAGAATTATAGGGTTTTATTTTATTCTTTATGATTCTGTTAGAATGTTTTTACAATGAATATGTCAGTTTTAATGATTATATGATTATATCACCAAAGCATAGGCCTTCCCTGGTGGCTCAGTCAGTAAAGAACCCACCTGCAATGTGGGAGACCCAGGTTTAATCCCTGGGTCAGGAAGATGCCCTGGAGAAGGAAATGGTAACCCACTCCAGTATTCTTCCCTGAAGAATTCCATGGTCAGAGGAGCCTGGTGGGCTACAGTCCATGGGGTTGCAGAGAGTTGACATGACTGAGTGATTAACACTTTTATCAAATCATGATTTCTGTAATACAGGAGTATAAAGTATTATATCAGTACGAGCCAACCCATCTTTCTGTCTTGCATAGCACTCTGTAACCAAGAGTGATACAGATGATTAAAGAGACATTGAACACTTCTGGCTATAAAGTTGATTTTCTGTCTTCAATGTTTGTAAGCATCTGTTGTGTGCCAGGCAGGCACTGTTCTAGCAACAAGGAGACTGTACTGAGCAAGCCGTCTAGATAACGCTGTATTCTGTTAAAGAAATCGGGATGACTGGGAAGATTGTGCTGTTGTTTTATCATGTAATTTGTCTCCTGTTGTTGTTCGGTTGCTAAGTCATGTCTGACTCTGCGATCCCGTGGACTGCAGGACGCCAGGCTCCCCTGTCCTTCACTATCTCCCAGAGTTTGCTCAAATTCACGTCCATTCAGTTGGTAATACTATCTATCTCATCCTCTGTTGCTCCCTTCTCCTGCCGTCAGTCTTTCCCAGCATCAGAGTCTTTTCCGGTGAGTTGCTCTTTGCATCAGGTAGGCAAAGGATTGCAGTTTCATCTTCAACATCAGTCTTCCCAATGAATATTCAGGATTGATTTCCTTTAAGATTGACTGGTTTGATCTGCTTGCAGTCCAGGGGACTCTTAGGAGTCTTCTCCAGCACCACAACTTGGACGCATCAGTTCTTTGGCACTCAGCCTTCTTAATGGTTCAACTTTCACATTCGTAGATGACTACCGGAAAAACCATAGCTTTGTCTCAATTTCCTTCCAAAATCAAGTACCATTGAAATTTGTATCTTCCTACTTTTAATTCCATAAAGCTCCTTTTCCCAGAGGTTTCGGGATTGAAGAAAGGGAAGGGACCACATTCTGTTGGGACTCAAGAACAGTTGTTTACAGAATGTGTTAAAATGTTAACAGAAATTATTCCTGTGAATTACATATGAAAATGACACCTCTGGTATTTTCAGCTTATCAGCTTTAATGTCAACATACTCTGGCAATAGGACCTTTTAAGAATTTTGCTTATTTCATTGAAAATTTATGTATTTTTAAAATTCTTCATTGATACCACCTGACATTACTATAAATATGTACCTGTAGAGGATCCTGAGCCATTCTTAGGGGATCCAGTTTTTCCTGGGGAAAGACAGTGAACACAGACTAAATTACATAGCTCTTTTTTTTTTTTTCTTTGTAGTCTTCCAGGTTGCACTATAAATTGCTGAGTCAGAATGAAAAGCTATTTCAAGAAAACAGTAACAACAATTTATTTTTATTGCCTGCATTTGACCTACCAGAATGGTGGCTGTTGAAATGTGAGGAGGATAACAAGAGTCTTTGAGTGATAATCTCTTTATTCTTTTGACTCCACAAATATTAAATGTTAATGGTGTTCATAGCCATCTACCAGGACTGGGGTTTCCTGACCATGTAGGTTTTACTGGGTGTACCCATGTTTTTAACAGTGTGAACCCATCTACCCCTATGTTTTCTCATCAGTCTGACCTTATAAAGATTTATAGGGCTCTCAGCCATTAAAAAAAAGAATGAAATAATGCCATTTGCATCAACATGGATGGACCTGGAGATTGTCATACTGAGTGCAGTAAGTCAGACAGAGGAAGACAAATATCGTATGACATCGCTTATTCGTGGAATCTAAAAAAAGGCTGCAAATGAACTTATCCACAAAACAGAAAGTCTACAACTGTAGAAAATAAATTTATGGTCCTGGGGGGTCGGGGAGAGGGATGAATGGAAAGATTGGGGTTGACATATATACACTGCTGCTGCTGCTAAGTCGCTTCAGTCGTGTCCGACTCTGTGCGAACCCATGGACTGCAGCCTACCAGGCTCCTCCGTCCATGGAATTTCCCAGGCAAGAGTCCTGGAGTGGGGTGCCACTGCCTTCTCCAACATATACACTATTAGGTATAAAATAGGTAAGTGCTAAGGACCTACTGTATAGCACAGGGAGCCCTACTCAGCACTCTGTAATGGTCTATATGGGAAAAGAATCCAGGAAAGAGTAGATATATGTATATGTATAACTGATTCGCTGTGCTGTTCAGCTGAAACTTAAGACAACATTGTAAATCAACTATGCCCCAGCAGAAATTTTAAAATAAAAGACTGACTTTATACTTCGATTTTGCCACATTTGAAAACTTCAGTCTCTTTCAGTGTTGGAAAATTGGGGAGTAGAAGCTAATTTTATATTATACAGTGCTATAATCTCACCTAATATAAAATTACATAATAAATCTTCAAAGTATTGATCCTTCATCGTGATTTACTGTGCTCAGACACCTCCCCTCCCACCCCGCCTTATTCAATCCATTTTATTCACGATTCACCTGAGGACCCTTGGCTTCCTTAGATGGTGCCCCCACCTCACAGCTGAGACCCTGAGTGGGTTTACTGTTTGTGCCTGAAATTCACTCCTCTTCCCTGTTTGCTTCCACTGTGAAAAGCCTGGCTTCCTTCTGACCTTAGTGGTTGGGATTGTACTATGTATTTGTCATCACTCCCCTCCCACTCCACACTTTCACAATCACCTGTTTTTTATATGCTTATTAAAGACTTCATTGAAAACATTTTGTATGACTTTGTGCCAGTTTTATAGCTAAATTGCTGTTTCACGCTTCTGAACTGTACTGAGAATTTCCCAGGGTTTTTTTTTTTTAAGTCTTGAGCCATGTTGTTGAGAAAAGATAATTATAAAGAGGCTTAACAGCATTGTAAATTGACTGTATTTCAATAAAAATTTTAGAAAAGTCTTTAAAGTGGCTACTTTTAAGACTGCAAATAGGACGATAGTAAACAGTGAATGGAGACTCGCTGGTAGGGGTGAGTGGCTTCGCCTGTGCTGGTTGCTGTTAGTTGGTTCCAGCCATTACATTACCCCATGGCACGTGATTGATGCTCGTCACCACACTCCTAATTCGCTTAGAGTTAAACTTGAGAGTGAAGAAGTCACAAATTGGTTCATACCGAAGGCACACTTTATTCATTTGCTTTCATGTCTCCATATGTAATGTCTGTATTTTCAGAGCTTAACCAAGAATTTTTTTCATGGAGCATCTTTTGATATTTTTTATTTTACAGTTTGCAGTTTTCTGCTACTGTGAACTTATTTTTTGAAGACCTTCCTTTTTTTTCCTGCAGGTATAGAGATTTTTAAAACTTGAAGTATAGTTGATTTATAATGTGTTAGTTTCTATTTACAGCGAAGTGATTCAGTTATATATGTGTGCATGTATACAGATTCTTTTTCATATTTTCTATTATGGCTTATTCTAGAATACGAAGATAGTTCCCTGTACTATACAATAGGGTCTTGTTTATCCATTCTGTATATAATATTTTGTATCCACTAATCCCAAACTCCCAATCCAGCCCTCTCCTGACTCCCCTCCCCCTTGACAAGTCTGTTCTCTATGGAAGATCTTATTTGTTTAGTGTTATATAAAGTCCAGGCTGGTGAGTTACAGTGAAATCTTTTATCTCTATGGTCATCCTAAGACGAGCTTAGAAAATTTTATAAATTAGTGTTGAAGAGGTCCTGTGCTACATGAGGAAAACTTTAATCAAAAAAAAATTATTAACTTTAGCATGGCATAGATGCTTTATAGTTATTTTGCCAACATCTAAATTGGTCCTTACCACTGTTTTGAAAAGCTTCCCTGCTGGCAGTGATGGTAAAGAATCTGCCTGCAATGCAGGAGACGTGAGTTTGATCCCTGGATCGGGAAGATCCCATGGAGAAGGAAATGGCAGCCGGCTCCAGTATTCTTGTCTGGAGGATTCCATGGATAGAGGAGCCTGGTAGGCTATAGTCCGTGGGATCACAAATCATCAAACGTGACTGAGCAACTAACGTTACTACTACTACTACTGTTTTAAAGTCTTGAGCATAATAGATATTCTGTATTTCTTAGCCATATTTCTTTGCTTTTAGAATAAGTGAATTTGAATACTTTCCCATAGGTTTTTAAAAATTGATGAGCACTTGACCAATAGTTCTTATTCTTGGCATCAATTTTTGTCTGTACCCATAAAATGATAGTCGTCTCTCTTTGTTAAACAATTCATGGTCTTTTTATTTTTTGTAGTCCCTTTTATTAAGTTATAATGTACATATAATAAAATACCCTCATATAAAGCATATAAAGTAAAATTTGAATTTATGCACTCGTGTACCCACAACCATGATCAAACTGAAGGGCAATTCTATGCCCTAAAGAATTCTTGTCCCCTTCCTAGACAATCCCAGACTCTCTAGCCCTAGGAAACCTAGAAAAATGTGTCTTTTCTAGAGTTTCCTGAAATGAAACCATATAAAATCTCTTCTCCTCTTTCTGGCTTCTTTCACACATCCAAACTGCACCTAACAGAATTGTTTCTTTTTACAATGAGTAGTATTCCATTGAATAGACAGCAATTTATTTATCCATTTACCCATTAATAGACTCAGTTGTTATAGTAAAAACATGTCAACAGTATTAAAAGATGTGAATATAATGTCCATTAGCCTGCCAGTGGTAACACTGCAACTATTTTCAATTTTGTAGATTTTCTTCTCAGCCTGATTTTCTTTAAAAAAAAAAAAATTAGTTGCACAAATATAATTTAGTACTTTTTGCATAAAGCTATCATAAATATCATGTTTCTATGTAATGTTGATAATTTCCTTTAAAAACTATATACCGTTCTATAACAAGTTTACTGACTATATTTGACTTGTCTGTAGAAGAGCTAGGACTTTTTTTTCTCTGAAAGTGTTGTTAAGATAATGCTGTAGTGAATATTTTACAAAGCTTTCTTTCCTGTCAAGATTTTCTTTGAAACAAATCTTCAGCATTGGAACTTCCAAGTGGTACAGTGGATAAGATTCTGCACTCCCAATTCAGGGGGGCATGGGTTTGATCCCTGCACAGGGAACTGGGATCCCGAATGCCACATATGGTAACTAAAAATAAAAAAATTCCAGCACTGAAATTAGGGTGATTACATAGGCGACTGACTTTCTAAGGATGTAAAAAGAAAAAAAAAGCATACAACTGAATGGAGAGTAAGTTCCTAGACTTTGTGTTCGTCAGGCCTGACTTTGAATCTTGGTTTTGTAACCCTGAGAAACTTGTGTAACTTCTCTGAACATTTTAAGATTATGTACCTAGGTGGTCCAGCCCAACGCTGACCCATAATCTTGTTTTTTTTTTTTTTTTCAAAAAGATGATATTACCAGTGAGTGACCACTGCATAAACAGCCCCACTTTCACCCATTTTATCATTCAGAAAAATCTTTGTTAATTTAGTAGAAGTTATCTCATTTTCTTCAATATGCACGTGTAGATTTCTAGGAAGGAAAACATTTCTCTGTGGATTTGCGTTTCCTCTTACAAAAGGTGCCTGTTTTGTTTTACTGCGTCATGTGTCTCTTAATATAGCTGTTGGTTCCTTGCCTTATGCAGTGTTTTCTTTTCATTTTGTTTTCCTGTTTATTGTTTTTGCCCTTTGTTTCTGGCTTTTTTTTTCTTTCCTTGTAAAGAAATTACTTTTCATATTTTAAAACCTCCAGTCGTTTCCTCTTGCAGCCTCTGTGGCTTCACAGTGCTGTGTGGCTTCCTTCTTCCCATTCCAGTGGTCTTTGTAGTGATCATGGGTCTGAGTTCTCTTTGTAGGTTATTTTCATCCATACTGCCAGCAGTTCCGTCCTCTGTTCTGCACGCGTGTGTGCGTGCGTGCATCCGTGTGCGTATGTGTGGAGGGAGAGGGTAGCTGGCTCTTTTCCTGACAAGAATATGTCTCCTAAATCTGAAGAGATAATGAGCAAATCTTTGATCTGATTCAGAAGATGCCTGGTTTCAGTTTAGAAACTTTCTGGGGAACAAAGTCCCTTTTGGTGCTTGTTCTTTTTTATTTTTTTTCAAATCAGCATTGTGTTAACTTCTACTTAGTATCCAGAGGCCAAAGTAAGACTTTAAAAATCCTTTGGAGAAATGGAGAATAGCAGTGTGATGACTGTCAGGGAAGACAAATCTAGATCCCTTCAGTTTTTCCATCAGCATCTTTTAGAAAAGGAGCAGAAGTTTCTTCTGTCTGTAGAACCCCTGATGGAGAATTTCATTCTACTTATCAGGGTCCCTGCTGCTTTTAACCGTTAAGACAAGTCCCCAAATTTATACTGGAGGAGTCTCATGAAGTATCCCCTACCCTTGACATTTTCTTTTCTTTTTAAAAAATTAATTAATTTTAATTGGAGGATAATTACTTTATAATATTGTGATGGTTTTGCCATACATCGACATGAATCAGCCACGGGTACAGTTGTGTCCCCCCAACCTGAACCCCCTCCCACCTCCCTCCCCACCCTCTCCTTCTGAGTTGTCCCAAAGCACCAGTTTTGAGTGTCCTGCCTAAACTTGCACTGGTCGTCTGTTTTATGTATG
>SJXQ01008754.1:141466-226068 GCA_006408695.1 Aepyceros melampus
CCCCACCCCATGCCCCCTATTTTTTATGTGTAAGAAAATAAAAATGTTCCATTACATTTTGATACACATAGAAAGAATTTCTTTGTCACTATCATTACTATGACTCTGGAGTAATTCTTTTCTGGCATAAACAGGAGTCTTGTGTGTAAAGCAGATATTTATGTTTTTATCTTATTGATTGGGTTATCTCTTAAGTAGTGTACAATTCTTTTCCTAATGTCTTGGCTTTTCTTTTATGGGTACCCATTTAAAGTGTTTGTCATATAAAATGGTTGACCAAAAAATGTGTTCCTTTTTTTCCTGCAGCATCTAATGGAAAATCCCCACGAAATTTTTGGCCAACCCAATATTTCTTGCTTTCTTGCCTCTAACAATAAAGTTACTTAGTAACTTTATTGAGTAGTGACCATTTTCACTTTTTTTAGTGTGAAAAAAGATGAAAAACTAACCTTGTTTCCTTCCAGATGGCAATGGAGGTCATGCAGTTTAGCAAGGAAGAAGTTCGGGAGGTGTTGAGGTTGCTTGCTGGTATATTACATCTCGGGAATATAGAATTTATCACTGCTGGTGGGGCGCAAGTTTCCTTCAAAACGGGTAAGGTTGCTTCTTCCTGCTTCACTTCTTTGGCTTTTGCCTCATAAGAAATGTAGATTTCAAATATCTTCTGTCTGGGTTTTGAGAAAAAAATATTTTAAGCCCTAGAATAAGAGCTACAGACGTTTGATATGAAAGGTCAGCTAATAAAGGGTCAAAGCATCAAACAAGTGATTACTGTGTGGAACGGTGGCTGTGTTCTCACTTTCTGCTAAGAAAGAAGGAAAGTGGGCGCAATAAGAGGAAATAGGGGCAACAAGAATTTGATGTAGGAGGAATGTCTTGAGTCAGGCTTGTAGTGTTGTTGTAGTTAATTCCTGGCTACCGAGGGCTGCCGTAGTGGCATGGTTAAGACGGTTAGTTTTCAAGCCAGGATGACTGGTTCGTAGCCCGTCTCTGCCACAAGCTGTTTCCTGGGGTTACTTATCCCTTCAACACTCATGACTTCTCACTGTAAAGTGCTCAGCGGAGATGTCTTAAGACTAAGTGAGTTAACATACATGTTACAATGTCAGATTTCATTTTCCTGGAGTGATTTATTCTTTATCTTTTCTGGTGGATGCAGTGGATGAAGGCATAGAGGCTGGGAACTGGATGAGTGTAATTTCAAAGTGGCCCTCGAGTTGCCAAGGGCTAGAGGCCTGTAGTTCTCCTTCCCATGGATCATACCTGTTGATGTTTACTGCTTTAGAAATGAAAACAAAGGCAGTTAAAACTGGAGTGGGTAGCCATTCCCTTCTCCAGGGGGTCTTCCGACCCAGGGATCAAACCCAGGTCTTCTGCATTGCAGGTGATTCTTTACCGTCTGAGTCACCAGGGAAGCCCTTTAGAAATAAAAACGGAGATAGTTCAAAAATAACAATAGATTCACTTTAAAATAACCATAACCAACCTCTTGCATATATTAAAGTAAATAGTATTTTCTTAGAAAGACCATCTTCCAAAACAAAAGAGAACAAGTCAATAACGACTGACATTGTCTAATGGTTTTGTAACTGTTTGAAATATCTGGTGTAATGAAGGACAGCTGGCTTCTATTTCTGCCTTCAGCTTGTTGAGCTACTCATGTCATGTAGCCTCTGGAATATTCTTCTGTATACTTGTGAGGGAATGAGAGTGAAAAAGCAAATAACAGAGTTTCTCACTAAAAAACAAAAGCTAGTCTTATTATTGAAATAGTCATGGACCTTGCAAACCTCTGACAGGGTCTTGGGGAACCTGCCAGGAGGGTCTCTGGACTGCACTTGTTCCAAGTACCACGTTGTTTGCCGTAAACCTAAGACTCCTTAAGGGAGTGAAAAGCCTGCCAGTAGACTGTGTGTCCTCTAGGTCCTGCCCGAGGGACTCAGGAATATTCTCTGCTTTACTGCGTCGCCTGGTGGCATTGGCTTTGCACCTGCGTGGGGTCCCATGGGCTGTCCCCTCTCAGGGTGTGCATCCATCTTGCCTTGTCCTTCCTCCCCAGCCTTGGGCAGGTCTGCAGAGTTACTTGGGCTGGACCCGGCGCAGCTCACGGACGCCTTGACCCAGAGGTCCATGTTCCTCCGGGGGGAGGAGATCCTTACACCTCTCAATGTTCAGCAGGTACGTGTGTGGCCCTCAGAGCAACTTCTAAAGATGCCTCTGGGCCTGCAGACCCATGGCTTTGATTCGAATAAGTAACTGCAGCGATCCATTTGAATGCTTTTGGCTCAGGATCAAAGTAAGACATCTACATTGAGGGGATAGGCAAAGTGGTTCAGTGGTCATCTTAGAGACAGCGTAGCAGAATCTTTAGAGAAATGGGACTGGGGGAGATTTCCTGAGTCTGGGTCCTGAGTCTTCAGCTTATTATATTCTCATCTCGGGGAATTTATTCACTGTGCCTCAGTTTCCACTTTTGTAAGACAAGGATGAAAATAAAGTGTTAGTTGCTCAGTCATGTCTGACTCCTTATGAACCTATGGACTGTAGTCCACCAGGCTCCTCTGTGCATGGACTTCTCCAGGCAAGAATACTGGAATGGGTAGCCATTCCCTTCTCCAGAGGATCTCCCTACCCAGAGATCAAACCTGGGTGTCCCAAATTGCAGGCAGATTCTTTACCTTTTGAGCCACCAGAGAAGCCCCAAGACAAGGATGTGAAGGTAGTGGTCATTCCGTCATGTCCGACTCTTTGTGACCCCAAGGACGGGAGCCCGCCAGCCTCCTCTGTCCATGGAATTCTCCAGACAAGTATGCTGGGGTGGGTTGCCATGTATAAGGATGATAGTAAGAAATACATCAATGCTAAAAACTTAGTGGCATTGCCGACTCAGTGGATGTGAGTTTGAGCAACCTCCGGGAGTTGGTGATGGACAGGGAAGCCTGGCGTGCTGTGGTCCATGTGGTCACAAAGATTCGGACAGAACTGAGCTACTGAACTGAAAATGTTAGTGACTGGTGCAGAGTAAGAGTTAAATAAACAGCTGTAATAATAATTATTATTAATTGGTGTTAGTTTTTATTATAATTAATAAATTATTAATAATAATGAAAGCAAAGCAACAGTATGTTGCATGATATATTTTTGTCTCTGCAACTGCCTTGAGCCAGTTACATGCACTAGCCCATCTAATAGCTGTTTCTGGATTGGATAAGTAAAAGTGCTAACCGTACCATGAAGAAAACTTGTATGTACACAAAGTAAAATATGAGAAGATGATAATGAGTGAAGCCAAGTCTTAATTAATGTCATGTCGTTGTTGTTATTTAGTCACTAGGTTTGTTTCCCACTCTGTTGCAACCCCATGAACTGTAGCTCACCAGGCTCTTCTGTCCTAGGATTCTCCAGGCAAGAACATTGGAGTGGGTTGCCATTTCCTTCTCCAGGGGATCTTCCCAACCCAGGGATCGAACCCTAGTCTCCTGCATTGGCAGGCAGATTCTTTACCACTGAGCCACCTGGAAAGCCCCCTTAGTGGCATAAACCGGATCAAATTTACAGCTGTATATATTGGTTCTGATTCTTTCTTATAACTCAATATGTAAAGCTGAATTTGAAAGTCTGATGCTTCAAGGTGAATCTTGCTGCAAGTAAGCAAGCTTCAGGTTTCCCTTTCTTTAGACAGCTGTGTTGTCCTGGATGGTACTGATTCACTTGACATAGGCTGCATGGATGTAGAGTGAGTGGCTCCTGCATGCAGCACGGATCGACGTGCCCATCGGGTTCCCTGCAGTCATCAGGGAAACCACGTCTCTCTCTCCTCTCCCCTCAGGCGGCAGACAGCAGGGACTCCTTGGCCATGGCACTTTATGCACGCTGCTTCGAGTGGGTGATCAAGAAGATCAACAGCAGGATCAAAGGCAAAGATGACTTCAAGTCCATTGGCATCTTGGACATCTTTGGATTTGAAAACTTTGAGGTGTGCTTCCAATGAGTGGGATCCTCCTAAGCCGATCTCGTGAAACAAACACTGCTATGTTTTCTCTGCAGATTTTTGTTGGCCTTTTCTTTACCTTTTTATGTAAGAGCGAGCATGCTAAAGACTCTTGTTGGATTGTTTCCCCCCTTAGGTGAATCACTTTGAGCAGTTCAATATAAACTATGCAAACGAGAAACTTCAGGAATATTTCAACAAGCATATCTTTTCTTTAGAACAACTGGAATATAGTAGGTAAGCAGTCATTGAATTGCATTTCAAAATGTTTAAGAAAACGAGTCCCTACGTTGTATAGTTTTGAAGTGATATTTTACTACAACCTGGACCTTTTTCATCTTTGTACAGAGAAGGCTTAGTGTGGGAAGATATTGACTGGATAGACAATGGAGAATGCCTGGACTTGATTGAGAAGGTAACACATGTTGAAGAATTGTTACAGTCCTAAGGGTGTCCAGCTGGGCTGATTCATATTTACGGGAACAAAAGAGCTTTTATGAACACGCACACGAAAGATGTGAATGTTTAGAACACAATGGACCGTTTGGAAGCATACATGTAACTGTGCAAGGTTGGATTGAAGGACTTGGCTGCTTCAAGCCCATTGTCTCTTTGAAGTCGATATTTTAAGAGTCAACAGTGAGCAGCTTGGCTTCCCAGAGATTTTAAGTCAGCATCAAAAACTTTGCCATCCCGGTAGTGGATTGGCCAATTGTAAACGTTCTGGTCACCAGATTACAGGGGGTTCAGTGTTTGCAGTATGCAATGAGTTTGGAGTTCTTTGTAGTGTGTCATTCTGAATTTTTCAATCTGAGAAACTATGCCCTTTTTATCACCTGATAGAGAGTAGAGAGGAAAGGAGCTGGAAAAATACATAGAGGCAAAAATTCAATGTTTAATTCATATTTAACCTTTTTTTTCCCCATCTCTTCTAGAAACTTGGCCTCCTAGCCCTTATCAATGAAGAAAGCCATTTTCCTCAAGCCACTGATAGCACCTTATTGGAGAAGTTGCACAATCAGCATGCTGTATGTCCACACCTGCCAAGTCCTCATTGTGTCTGGGCAGCTCATCTGTGGGTTAAGATGATACAGGACAGATTTAGGGGCTGTTGGCCCCACAGTGCCTCTCACATTGAATTTTTTTTTTTCTCTCTCAAACGGAAGCTTTGCTGTGCCAGAACTAAATAGAAATAAGCCAAAGGCATAGATTTGAGGCTGCTTGTCAGAATATGCCCACGTTTACTTTGAGTATAAAATTTAACCTTTTTAACCTGCTGTAATGACACAGACCAGAGTTGCATGATTTTGATGAAGTGGGTCACATGATGTGCCCTAAAGCTCTTATATGTTGTGGATTTTGAAATTGTTTTTACTGGCAGTTGTAGTTCTACTGTCAGGAAATCAGTGAGTGAAATGGGGCATTTACTTTTTTGTTTGTTTGTTGTTTAGAATAACCACTTTTACGTGAAGCCCAGAGTTGCAGTCAACAATTTTGGAGTGAAACACTATGCTGGAGAGGTAACTCCTGTTTGAATTTGTATGGTTGAAGTGTGACCGATTTACAATGTGGTGTTAATTTCTGCTCTGCAGCCAAGTGACGCAGTCACACACACACATATCTTCTTTCCCAGTATGGTTTGTCCCAGGATATTGAGTATAGTTCCCCACTCCATTCAGTAGGACCCTGTTTGTCCATCAATATGTAACAGTTTTCCTCTGCTGATCCCAGACTCCCCACCCCTCCCCCTGGCCACCGCGGGTCTGCTCTCACCGGGAGTCTGTTTCGGTTTCTCAGATAAGCTCATTTGTGTCGTTTTGACTCCACATGTAAGCGATATCCTGGTATTTGTCTTTCTGATTTACTTCGCTTAGTATGGTGATCTCTGGGTCCATCCCTGTTGCTGCAAATGGCATTTTGTTCTTTTTGTGGCCGAGTAGTATCCCCCGGTATATACATGTACTACATCTTTATCCATTCATCTGTCGCTGGGCATTTGGGTTGTTCCCCTGTCTTGACTATTGTAAATAGTGCTGTTGCGAACACAGGGGTGCCTGTGTCTTTTAGAATTAGAGTTTTGTCGGGATAGATGCTCAGGAATGGGACTACTTGGCCATACGGCAACTCGGTTTCTCATTTTTTTTGAGGAACCTCCATACTGTTTGCTATAGAGGCTGAACCAATCCAACCAACAGTGTAGGAGGGTTCCCCACACTCTTAGACAGGCAACTTCTTAATCAAGATCCCGACCAATATTTGCCCATTTGGTGTTTAGAGAATAGTAATTTCAGAAGCCGATCATAAACATATTGAATGATGGGTCCAGCTTTTAAAGGGGATGCTTCTGACTTGAAATGGTTTTTTTGACCAGTTCTTCCTTTTCTCGTTTGTTGTTGCAAACCAGGTTCAGTATGACGTGCGGGGCATCTTGGAGAAGAACAGGGATACCTTCAGGGACGATCTTCTCACCTCCTGAGAGAAAGCCGGTGCGTTGGTCTCTTTTCTGAGATGTCAGAGTGATGTCTGTGCAGATGCTTTTAATCACAAACATAGAAAAAATTAATATGGGGGCAACTTGATGTAGTGTGTTCTTCCCTGGGCAATATTTGATCAATAAAGTGACCTGAGAGAGATATAAATGGCCCTAGTGGTAGTGGTTACCATTTAATGAGGTGGCATTGGAACACCAAACCCATAAACTAGATACTTTTATTCATCCTGTTATGCAGGTGAGGAGATTAAGCGTGGCGTGGTTAAGTGACTTGCCCAGGATTCTTCAACTAGATTTGATCTGTTCTGCTTGGTTCAAGAATCTAAGAGTTTAACCAGCATGACCTAGTTTCTTCATAGCAAGCCTAGAGCTATGCATTAAATTGATGTCAGCCTCAGATCTTGTAGGACCTTATGTCTCTAGTTAGTGTAAGGGTTATCAATAGAAATAAACAAGTATTCAGCTAAAATTACCCATTCATTTATTCATTCATGAATTGTAAATTCACACCATTAAATCAGTAATTAAGGAAAATATGCTGAAAAGTTTTGATGATGAATTCATTTGTTTGTATATATTAAGCCAGGAGGCTTCCTGCTTTTAGGAGGCTTTGTGAGAGAGAAAGAGGGGAAAATAGCCCTTAAAGTCATCAATATGTGTCTTAGATCCCGTGTGAATCTCTAACACAAATTTTCAATATCTAAGGAAGGAAAGTAGCACAGTCACTAAAAAGCTGTAATACTTTTAGAAATGAAAGTCCCAGCTGGCCACCCTGTCTCTCAAATAGCTGTGAATTGGGGTAAAGAGAACCCATCTTAAGTGTCAGCTTAGAAGCCCAGGGTAGAAGTGGCTGATCTTTCAATGTGTCTTAACCCTCCTCTATGAAGATTCCCTAATTACAACCTTGTCAGCTATTTTTATTTTTAGGTGTGTTTTCAGACCTGTAAAAATGGTGATGTTTTAACCACAGCAGATAACCTCTCTCTCAAAGCAGATTTAATTGCTCCCTTTAAGTAAAAGCGGGATCTTGAGGTTAAATGGAACATTTGGTTATGAGAAGGGCCAAGGCCTGGAGGCCAGCAAGATGGCCTTCCACTGGTTGCCGCTATCATAACGTTGAGTGGAATTGGAGGCAAGAACGTTGTTTTAGCCCAAGTTTCTCTCTGCAGATGGAGGGGCTTGGTGTCTTGCCTCTCTGCTCTCTTTTGCCTTTGGCATCTGTGACATTCTGCACTCCGTCTCGTCAGTCACGTCCAACTCTTTGTGATCCTGTGGACTGTAGCCCACCAGGCTCCTCTGTCCATGAGATTTCCCAGGCAAGAATACTGGACTGGGTTGCCATTTCTTCCTCCAGTGGGACATTTTAATGGCACCCAAAGCTTTTCTCCAAAGCACTCAAAGTACAGAGAACTTCGAAGAATGAGAATGAACGAAACATCACCCTAGGACGAAAGTGAGAGAGAATTGAGCAGAACGAGAAGTGATGAGGGAAGCACTTTCATTGTCCCCTTGATGGGATGTGAAAGCCAGACTGTCTCTATTCTGGTTCTAGCAAAGCCATTACTCACTACACCCCTGACCCCTGGTTTTTATAGCCCAGAACATCTTCCATTCAAAGAAGATCAAAAAGGTCCTGAGGATTTCCCTGGTGGCACAGTGGATGAGAGTCCTCCTGCCAGTGCTGGGGACACGGGTTCAATCCCTGGTCTGGAAAGATTCCACCTGCCTTGGAGCAATTGAGTCCTGTGCTAGAACCCTCGAGCCACCACTACTGGACCAGCACGCCACAACTACTGAAGCTTCATGCTCCAGAGCCAACAAACTGAAACTGTTGAGCTTGAGGGCAGGAGGAGAAGGGGACGACCAAGGATGAGATGATTGGATGGCATCACCAACTCAGTGGACAATGGGTTTCGGTGGACTCCGGGAGTTGGTGATGGACAGGGAGGCCTGGCGTGCTACGATTCATGGGGTCGCAAGGAGTCGGACATGACTGAGTGACTGAACTGAACTGAGCTTGGTGCTGCAACTACTGAAGCCCATGTGCCCCAGAGCCTGTGGTCCACAAGAGAAGCCACCGCAATGAGAAGCCCACACAGGAGAGAGTAGCCCCTGCTCGCCGCAGCTGGAGAAAAGATGTCATGACAACGAAGACCTAGTGCAGCCAAAAATATAAATTAAAAAAAAAAAAGTTCCTGAGAAGTCTTTTACTTTGTCAGTAGTAGCAATAGATTTTCTAGAACTTTTTAATAACAACGGTCATCAACACTTAGGATGAGCCAGGCGTCACACTCAGCCTTTTGCCTCCATCTCCTCATTTCATCCTTACCCCAGCTTCCTAGGTGACATCCTAAAATGACCCCCATTTTCAAATGAAAAACCAGGTATGGAGAGAGACCAGCATCATGTCCAAGTCATACAACTAGAAAGAGGGGATGGCAGGATTGAACCAAGTTGGTCTCACTCCAGCCTGGTGCCCTTCCACTTGTTAACTGACTGCATCTTAGCCACACTGAGTTGCAGAAGGCAAACACTTCCCTTCCACGGCTGCAAAGCTCAGCTCCGGAGTGGCTGGTCACCTGGGTCATTTTCACCTGTCCTCTCCTCCCGGGCGAGACTCCAGCACTCCAAAGCGGCCACATCTGCTTCAGTGCCTGAAGCTCCTGGGCGGTGGTGGGTGTGAAATCTTGGAACGCTGTCTTAACTCTTGCAGGCCTTGGTGTGTTATTTTCAGTGGGAACCTGCATTATAATTACAGTGATCGAGCAGCTAATAATTGGGTGTGCACCCCTCATGGCCCTCCTGCTCTCTGCTCACACAGATTCGACTTCATCTACGACCTCTTTGAACACGTTTCCAGCCGCAATAACCAGGATACCTTGAAATGTGGAAGCAAACACCGGCGGCCCACAGTCAGCTCGCAGTTCAAGGTGAGTTTATGCTGCTGGTCTCAATGGAGCCATCTTTATTGTGACTTTAGGAACTGAAAATCAGAATGAGCATCTGTGAGGTCTGTGAAAGGGTTTACTTGTTTTCTATCATCTTTTAAAATAGGATTTTAGGAAGAAAAAATATAATTCTGTTCCCTGAGCCAGATTTTTTTTTAAAAAGGGTTTTTTTTGTCTTATTAAAGATAAATAACTACTTACTCTATGTTTATGAAATAGTCATTCTTTTTAAGGACTGTTTGGTTTTTTGGGATTGCTCTGATTTGTATTTAAAGGCTCAGATGCATATAAAGTGTATTTCTTCCTGTGTCTGGATTTCTAAAAAAATTTTCCTCTGTAGATTCACAGTATCATAACTAGGAAGAGTAACCAAGTGCATGGTTAAATAAGATCAGTGTCAGTCACCTTGTTCAGATGTCCAGAATTCAGGGAAAATAAGGAACATTCTTATTTGTGTCATAAATATCTAAGCCTTTTAGAGAGTTTAGAGGCAGAGCATAAGAAGGCCATTTCTCTAATTTAATTGTCCTGTTTTACCCCCAAATCCTCACATGAGGGGGAATGGAGGCATGTCAGTCATCAGACCTTTATTAAATTTGCCCTCTGGGAGACTCTTTTTCATGTAGCTGCTCAGTTGGATGCCATGGGCTTGAGGGGTACTGTGTGAGGTTTGTTGTTCGATGTGTTTGGGGATCAGTTCGACCCACAGTCCCATTGCTGACAGTACTGGCAAGTGTGAGCCTGATAGGATGTAATTTAATAATAGCTTAATAATCACAGCTGCCATTTATTATATACTCTCATGTAACAGTCATGGGGCTAATCCCTTTACATATGCTCTCTTGTTCACTTGGCTCATCATCTTAGAAGTATGTATTATTGTCCCCATTTTACAGATGAGGAGGCTGAGGTTTAGAGGAATGGAGGCTTGCTCAGTCCCTTTGAGGACTGAAGCTAGGATTTGAATGGAACTTGAGTCTATCTGACTCTAAATCCTAGGCTCTTATTCATCCAGTGGGGTCATTACATCATCTTTTTCTAAGTCAGTGTTGCCTGGAGTTGTCTTGGAAGACTTTGCCATGTTGGTGACTTAAACTGAACTAGGAATCAGGCAATGAAGAGAATGGGCAGAGCTTCTAGGTAGAGACAAAGGCAGGAGGCAGGGTCCCAAGTCAGGAATGAGTCCTGTTCCCAGAGGACTCGACTCCTTGTATGATGATAAATGGGTACCAGAGTATGAGGGGCCATGACTTCCAGGACATTCCATCATCTGTGAGAAATCCTAAGGCTTTCTGAGCACAGAAGTAACTAGTCAATGTAGTGGACAACCCAGTTTATTCAACAGGAAAATTATAAGAAAGAAACAGACAAATAGAGACTGAGGGAAATAGACTGAAAAGACATATCAACCAACTGCACTGCATGGATCTAATTATTTGCATTCTGATTTCAAAGAATAAACCATTTAAAAATTATGAAATTTGAGACAGTTGGGTACTTAAAAATGAATCCTGAACTCATTGTACCTGTTCATCTTGATAGTGAGAAATATGTGTTAATTCTTTTCAGGAATGATATTGTGGTTGCCTCTGTACATTTTAAAGTATTTAGCCTTTGGTAACACATACTGAAATATTGAAGGATGAAATAGCACAATGTCTGGGATTTGCTTTTCTACTAGAAGTGGGTGTAGTGTGTATGGAGCAGGGATCAGATGAGATGAGATTAGCCAGGAGTTGAAGCTGATTAGCCAGTACTCCAAAGCTCTGTCTGCTTTGGTAAATGTTAAAAATTCCTCACAATTAAAATGTTTTAAAGAAAAGACAGTGGTATTACAGGAGATTGATCTGCCTGGTGATTGAAAGATCGTGGTTCAAAGACCAGTGAGATACTTGTGAAAGCTGTCATTTCCATTGAAATAATTAATGAGGAGGAACAACTCCAAAGGAGAGTTGATACTTCTCAGGTTTTCTGTATAAATATTGAAATATCCCAGGGTATGTTTTTATTTTTCTTTTCTTTTTTTTTGTGCTGGTTAACAGAATAGTATTTTTAAATTAGTACTATATCAAAGAAGTAATAAATGTTTGCATATGTGGAGTAATTTCTATGATAATTATTATACCTTTATTTTATTAAATAACATGATTAAAAATCAAAGGGGCTTCCCTGGTGGCTCAGATGGTAAAGAACCTGCCTGCAATGCAGGAAACCCAGGTTTGATCCCTGGGTCAGTCAGCAAGATCTGGAGAAGGGACTGGCTGTCCACTCCAGTATATATCAAAGAAGTAACAAATGAGTTTTGCATATGTGAAATAGTTTCTATGACAACTATAATACTTTTATTAGAGTGACATGATTAAAAGTAAAATCACTATTATTCCTCAGGTTTGTTTTCTTTTTCTTGTTTCTGATGAGTGCCTAGGGTGCTGAGAAGTTTAAAGACATAGAGACCAAATCAACCTATACTTTTTTCTTTCTCACAGGACTCCCTGCATTCCTTAATGGCAACGCTAAGCGCCTCTAATCCTTTCTTTGTTCGCTGTATCAAGCCAAACATGCAGAAGGTAAGATTTACGACAGTTCTCCCCTGAGACTGTCTTATTTAAGGCCACTGCTTTCTGGCATGGCTACTTGCTGATTTGATTTCTCCAAAGTTCTTTCATTAATAGATGGTTGGAAATGGATTTGACATTTTTATAACATTCAGTGGGGAAAAAATCCCTTTGTCTTTATGGACCTATTTGCTTTTGAATGATGCCATTACACTTTAGAGAAACCTAGTTTAAAAGGAAACGTTGCAAAACTTACACGCATTTTTCCTTTAGCATTGCTTTCAGATTCTTAGGCAAGCTCCAGAATGTGATATATACCTTTTGGAAGAAATGATTGGTGTGGTTTTTGTTTCGATAGATTTCTTTTTTTTTTTTTTTGCTTTTGCTTTATTGTTAAACATGACAAAGAGTCTGTAGTCTATGTAGTAAATATGGATTTCAGGGACTTTAGTTAGTTGTAACTAATTAGAGGACTCCTGTGATCAAAAGTTTTAGTGTCTTGGCTCTCGGTTTTAGCTTTTTAATGTCATGCCCTAATCAGAATCATTGTGAGTTTTATACAGAGAATCTGTCTGAAGAAAGAAAAGAAAATTTGTTATTGTTCGTCACTAAGCTGTGTTCGACTTTTTACAACCCCATGGACTGTAGCAGCCAGGCTCCCCTGTCCTTCATTGTCTCTGGAATTTGCTCAAATTCATGTCCATTGAGTCGGTGATATTATCTAACCATCTCATCCTCTGCCACCTCCATCTCCTTTTGTCTTCAATTAAGAAAATTTAGTATTAGGTGAAAAGAGCTGCTCTATCTAAGGCTAAATGGGTAACTTGCCTTCAAGTGCTGTTAAAGAATTGACATGATCTTGATTTGGCAAACATCTGCTCTTAGTTAGCCCTGTGAAGGAAGGAAATCCCTCAACAAAATAATAATGTCAAGGCGCCTCGTGGGGAAGAACTAGATGCCATCATCATAAGGACTCAGATAAGGAATCTGACCTCGACTGTTTCCCACGAGACCTGTCTTATGCTCCCTAATGGTGGTGTCCATAACTTTGCTGGTACGGATCTTTGATCTTGTTTTCCAGTTATCTCTGACTTAGTACTACAGTAATTTCTTCTTTAGAGTTTAAGGTGTTTTTTTAAATAAGAACCACAATTCTGAATTCTGTCTTCTAGGAAGCAAAAACTCAACAAGGGGAGATTATAATCTGTTCGGTTTGTTACTCTGAGGTGTGATGGGGAGAATTTGTCGTTTGTGTGGCCTAAAGTGACTGAGATTGTGGTTCTGTAGATCTGTGATGACTTACGGTCCATCAGGTCTGGCAGTTGAATTAGTAGCTGATCTTTTCATTTTTCAAATTTTTAATGTTTTATGTTATCACAAGATAACAGTAGCTTAACAATACATAGGTGTTCTTTTGGACAGAATGTTGAAAGTTAATAGTTAAAACATAGCTGTGTTCCATGAAGGACCTTTTGTATAGCCCAGGGAAGTCTGCTCAATGTTCTGTAATAACCTAAATGGGAAAAGAATTTGAAAAAGAGTAGATATATGTATGTGTATTAACTGAATAGCTTTGCTGTACACCTGAACCTAATACAGCATCATTGATCAACTATGCTCAACGTAAAGTTAAACATAACCATGTCCCATGTCAGCTGGTTTATATTCCTTTGCTGTGCTTTATGGAGAAGGCAATGGCACCCCACTCCAGTACTCTTGCCTGGAAAATCCCATGGACGGAGGAGCCTGGTAGGCTGCAGTCCATGGGGTCGCTAAGAGTCGGACACAACTGAGCGACTTCACTTTCACGCATTGGAGAAGGAAATGGCAACCCACTCTAGTGTTCTTGCCTAGAGAATCCCAGGGACGGAGGAATCTGGTGGGCTGCCACCTATGGGGGTCGCACAGAGTCAGACACGACTGAAGCAACTTAGCAACAGCAGTGGCTGTGCTTTATAAAGCTTCCTTTGTGGCTCAGCTGGGTAAAGAATCCACTTCCAGTGCGGGGGACCTGGGTTCGATCTCTGGGTTGGGAAGATCCCCTGGATAAGGGAAAGGCTACCCACTGCAGTATTCTGGCCTGGAGAATCCCATGGATGGAGAAGCCTGGCAGGCTACAGTCCACGGGGTCACAAAGATTCAGACACGACTGAGCAACTTCACCTTCACACGGTGGATAGAGGAGCTTTGTGTTTGCATCTACAGTTACAGGAGCTGTTAACCTCTGCCAGTGTTTCTTTCCTCTTTTTACAACAAAGATAACATTTACAGTGCCATAATTTGGTTTTTTATGTATCTTTTAAAAAACAGTTGTTTGGCTGTTCTTTGTCTTAGTTGCAGCTCACAGGATATTCACTGAGGCATGCAGACTCTCGGTTGAGGCAGGTGTGCAGGGATCTAGTTACCTAACCAGGGACGGAACCCAGGCCCCCTGCACAGTCTTACCCACTGGACCACCAACGAAGTCCCAACAATACCGTGATTTGAACCTGCATGTTTGTCCCAAATTTAAGGCCATGGGTATTGAGATACAGTGTACAGCTTTTTTGGCAAACCATAGTTTAGCTGGGAACTTTTTCTCTCTTCTTAGTGATGTAGTAATTGTGCAGTTTTATAGCCTTTGGCATCTTAGATTCAATGAAATGAGGGGGCCAGCCCTGCCAGGCCTTATTTATAAGGATAGAAGTTTTAACTTTAAAACCTTGGTCCTCTGTGTTTTTGTTTTCCTTGGATGGCATGGAGTTAGTTTTTTCCTTTAAATTGCAATCACTTTTGAAATTAGGCCTGTTTGAAAGCACTTCACTCAGAATGTTGAAGAAACTGCCTCTTTTTGAGGTTTAGTTTTCCTTACTGGGATTTGGTTGTGTCTAATTGCTTTAGTGTTTGCATTAAAAAAAAAAAAAAAAAAGCCAATCCAGCTTCTGGTTCTATTTCTCTTGGCTCACAGCCCTTCCTACCTCCTGACCTATGGCAGGCACTAATTAATAAACCACCAGGAGATGGACAGGACTGTTGAAGACTTTGAAAACACATCTTGGTACCATTTTAAAGGCACCCAGCAAGTCAGACAGGAGAACTGACTTGTTTGAGGCCTAAAATGTAGGTGTGATACCAGGTGTGAAGGGGCTAAATTAGACTGTGGGAAAGGTAAATGATGACTCGCTTAGCATTTGTTTAGTTCCATTGGACATATTGGAGTGTTACTGGTGATGATATAGGAAGCGTATGTATACAACCCTCGTTTGTAGTTTATGACTTTTGTCCAAAGATGAATGCTTCTGGAAATGTCACAGGGAAAATCTTGCTTGTCTTTGCCCATTCGTGGGGAGTGTGTATTTCCAGGCTTCATCTCATACCTTTCTCAAGTCAGACATTCATCAGGGGGCCTTGAGAGGATGTATTATTTTTTGGCCATATCCCCTGGCATGAGGGATCTTCGTTCCTTGACCAGGGGTGGCGCCCGTGCCCCCTGCAGTGGGAGCGTGGAGTCCTAACCGATTGACCACCAGAGAAGTCCTGGGGATGTATTTAAAAATGTCTGTGTATGGAGCTGTTGTACATCATTCAGGAACATAGGTCACGGGTTTTGGCAGCTTCTAAAGATTCCTTTTGGCAATTCTGTGGCCCGAACGGGGATGAGAACAATGGCTGTAAAGGCTGTGGCCTCAGGAAAGCGGGGAGCTGCCTGAGGCTTTCAGGGACTGTGCAGCCCATCCAAGGCTCCCGGCAAGCATGCACACACGGCTTGTGCGCCCCAGGCCTGTGCTACAGGCTGCGTCCTCTCCTTGGCAAGAGTGTGACACTCAGGATGGAGACTTGGCCTGAAGCGTCTAGAAATCCTCTTTGGGGAATATTATGGGTTTTCATTGTTGGGGACTTTTATGTTTTGCTTTGAAAAAACTGGTGTAAAAAAGTCCTGTGTGTCTGTGCTCGATCATGTCCGCCTCTTTGCGAGACTCCGTGGACTGTGCCCGCCAGTCTCCTCTGTGCATGGGATCTTCCAGGCAAGAATGCTGGAGGGGGCTGCCATTTCCTCCTCCAGGGGATCTTCCCGACCCAGGGAGCGAACCTGCGTCACCTGCATTGCAAGCAGATTCTTTACCACTGAGCCACCTGGGAAGCCCATGTGTTTCGCTTTGAAAAGCTGGTGTACGCGGGGAGAATATAACTGATTTGCTGAAACAGTTCTGTCAGTTCCGCTATAATAGTCTGTGGGCCTTTGTTGTCAACGATTTGGAGCTAACCTTGGGTATTGTATAGAAGGCACTTCGCTAGCATCACTGGGAAGTCCTCCTGGCACTAAGTTATGAAGAAAATAAAGGCATACCTCTTGGGTAGGGGCTGGTCTGCAGCCAGTTCTTTGCCTCAGAAGACACTGGGGAGTGCAGTCCTCCTGTCAGCTTAGAATCTTCAGTTTACGGAGGGCAGGCTTCTCCATCAGATGGTTTTCAATTGGTGACGTGACCGTGTAGCTTTTTCCTATTGTGATTTGCTTGTTGTTGTTCAGTTGCTCAGTCGTGTCTGACTCTTTGCGACCCCATGGACTGCAGCACACCAGGCTTCCGTGTCCATCACCAACTCCCAGAGCTTGCTCAAACTCATGTCCATCAAGTCAGTGATGCCATCCAACCATGTCATCCTCTGTCATCCCCTTATCCTCCTGCCCTCAGTCTTTCCCAGCATCAGGGTCTTTCCAGTGAGTCAGTTCTTCACATCAGGTGACGAAAGTATTGGAGTTTCAGCTTCAGCATCAGTCCTTCCAATGAATATTCAGGATTGATCTCCTTTAGGATGGACGGGTTGGATCTCCTTGCAGTCCAAGGGGCTCTCAAGAGTCTTCTCCAACACCACAGTTCAAAAGCATCAATTCTTCGGTGCTCAGCTTTATAGTCCAACTCTCACTTTCATACCTGACCACTGGAAAAACCTTGGCTTTGACTAGATGGACCTTTGTGATTTGCTTAGGCAGTAGTAGTTTCTGGCCAGATGTGTCCAGACCAACATCGATACCAGAGAAAACCTGCTTTGCCTCCTCAGAATTTCTCCCCCAGGGTGTCCTGTGGCCTGTGTTCTCTGCCTTCTCTCCTTGCTTGTTTTTTCAGCAAATAATTTTTAGTCAGAAAATTCCATTAACATTCCTCAGTTCAGAATTAAAGAAGGGAACAGACGGATAAACATCAGGAGAGCCTTCCCAGGTGTGAAAACGGGTTCTCTGCACTTCCCAGCCCCGAGCGTGAGGCCCACTTGATACAGTAGAGGCAGGGTGTGTTCTCGCCTGGAAAATTCACAGGATGGTGAATGCTGATGGGCTACAGTCCATGGGGTCACAGAGTCTGATGCCATGAGCAACTCACTCACTCACTTATTCAGAAAATAGCACTGGGCTAGAGAAGCCAAAGCTTAAAAGGAAATGTAAAGGACCTCGCTGGCGTTTCACACTCTTCCTTCTGTCTTTTGATGTGAGGAGCTCTTGGGTTCTAGGCAGAAGCCTCTTTGATTCCTGTAGGGTCACCTAAAGTTTTAACCCCGCATAACCGTATCCTCAAAGATTCTATCAGGTCTGCTCTAAAAAGGCAGGGTATAGGTCAGCTGAATGGCGCTGACCCTGGGGGCCTCTGGGGGAAGCTTCCAGCAGAGGTGGCTGCGTGGAGTCAGGTTTTTCTAAGGGAAGAGGGGTGTGCACACCAAGGGGAGCGCTGGACCAGGCGTCCCGGGGGGAAGCCCGGCAGTCTGTGAGTTGGACTGTAGCCATGTTTGCTGGAAAATGGAACGTCCGGTAGGACAGTGGAGCTGGACACACAGGGCCGGCCTGGCTGTGATGGCCTTGTCTTAAAGCACCGTCTCCAGGCTCCGAGATAGGAGGACGGCCCAACCGTCTCACACCGAAGTCGTCTTCTAGAGACTTCAGAGGAGGCCAGATTTTCCCCTTAAGTGAGCCCTGCTGACCTGTGTCCCTCTCTTCATGCAGCCACTGTTGACACTGGCCCAGGTCCCTCTTTAAGACAACACTCAGGACCACACACAAACTGAGAGTGCCGTGTTAGTGTTACGGAAACTGGAGCCTTTTGTTTCCAGAGGCATCGTGATTTGATGAATGGCTTCATGAATCTGGCACATTTAGTCCTAGGGATTCAAGTTTGTGTGGTCCCCAGGGATGCTGCCTGCTGTGTTTTTCCATAGGTTTTTTGTTTGTTTTAACAGAGTCCACATATTAGAAAGTTCTGATGCTATTATAGTGCATTTCCTACCTGTTTTGTCCTGTCTTATTCTTTCTAGGTCTTTCCCCCTCTCATTTTACTCATCTTGTTTCTCACGAGCCTTTCTGAGTTTATTCCAATGACCCTTTTTAGGCTTTGGTTTCTCTACTCAGTGCTGTTTTCTGAGTGAGTGAGTGAGTGAGTTAGTCGCTCAGTCGTATCTGACTCTGGACTGTAGCCCACCAGGCTCTTCCGTCCATGGAATTAATTCTCCAGGCAAGAATACTGGAGTGGGTAGTCATTCCTTTCTCCAGGGAATCCTCCTGACCCAGGGATTGAACCCAAGTCTCCTGCATTGCAGGCAGATTCTTTATCTAAGCCACCAGGGAAGCCCTGGCTGGCTTATTTTCTGAATAAGGTATTCCATAAATACAGAAGATCTTGACCATGTACAGCTTTGCTGGTTGTGTCTTCCATCTTTGCGCCCTGCTGTGTAGCCCAGTCTGTATCCAGGCCCTCGTGTGTGCTCAGTAAATGTTGATCGCTTGTCAAAGGACACAAGGATGCTGCTCATGGTGTGTGAATACTTGACTTTGCCAGAGATAGACTTATGCACCGTCTTTAATCCTTACTGCTGTAGGTTCCATTCTAGTTTAGTTATTTCTGGTCTGTTTTTTTGCTGGATCATCTTTGATTTCTGCAGTTGGAAGTTACCCTGGGGATAAACCAGTAGGTCAGTATTACAGTGATGTTCTTACTGTGATTCAGCCTTTCTGTATTAATATGCTATCTTTCTCTCTCCCAGATAACCCCTTCTCAGATGCAATGTCCCCTGCCCCTAGGATCTGGAGCTCTTTGGAAAGAGCCAGTCACAGCGCAGGAGACTCATTCACAGATATTGAGAGTTGGGCTTGCTGCTTCATACGCAGACACTCAAATCCTTAAGTGGGATTCCCCTAGAGAATGTATTCTCTGCCAGGATTTGGCGAGGAGGTTTGGGTCTACAAACGTGCTGGATAACAAGAGTTGAACCTGAAAGGTTAAACGCTATATTTTAGCATTTTGATTGAATTTTCTAGAATTTGGGCTTCCCTTGTGGCTCAGCTGGTAAAGAATCCACCTGCAGTGTGGAATCCCTGGGTTAGGAAGATACCCTGGAGAAGGGAAAGGCTACCCACTCCAGTATTCTGGCCTGGAAAATTCCATGATTCTGTAGTCCATGGCGTTGCAAAGAGTCGGACACAACTGAGAGACTTTCACTTTTCACTTTCTAGAATTATGCATCATCCAGTTCAAACATTATCTATTACCATATTTTATTGACTCAAAGATTCCCATGGTTGTAAAGGCACCATTATTTATACATCACTCTAAAAGCGGAAGCTGTTCCTAAGCCACTTAGCCAGAGCACCGTGCTGGCCTGTCTCCACGCACTTGCTTTTCGCTTTGCAAGGGAGATCGTTGAAATGGTCGATGAAATGGGGGTCGTTCGTCCATCCTTGCTCTGCTGGTAAGAGTTACACCTTGTCGCTCCAATTCCAGGCCTTTCTGCAGATAAAATGCTTTCCGTTTCTTTGATGACTCTAAAGAGGAATATTTAGGCTACATTTAAAGGCCAGCTGGACTCAGTGCAAGTAGTTCCAATAGTGCCTGTGATTTTCAAAGACAGTGAAAAGCTGTGATGAAATCCATGCACATGCGGGTATGGAGTTGCATCATGATGGCTGTTTGGATGTCAGCAAGCCATGGACACATTCAGGCATATGGAGAAAGGAACATGTTTGCATAAAGAATTGATGAAATATGATCTGTTTGTCCCCTTTAAATGATACACCAAAGGATCCGCCTCCCTCTTCCTAAACTAATCCTCAGGAACGGATAATTTACTCTTTGTTTACACCTAAAGGGACCCTGTTATCTTTTCTTTCTTTTTGTGCCCTTACTATTTATGAGAAAGGTCTTCACTCATACTGAATGAAATCTGCACTTCTTTATCTTCCATTTGCTGCTTTTTATCCAGTCACTTGAGATGAAAGTAAAATGGCAAATATTTATTCGTATGAGTATGTCAAATATTTTAAGCTCTGAATAAGTATACATTTTTCCTGGTCTAGTAACCAGCTGCCTGCAAGAAATGTTATCTCAGAATTTTCCGTCGCACATCCGTACATCAAACTGCAGTATCTCTAGGCTCTTGAGGACAGCTGGGTTTGGTAGAGCTTCGCCTTATTCCTAACTCAGCTTGTATCTTTCACACCTTTGCTTTTCCTGTTCATTTCAGTGCAGCTGTTTTCCCACGGCTGCTCTCACCGCTGCCCCACACGTCCCCAGCTGCCCTCTGCGTGCTCCCGGGTCACCCAGGGAACCTGGGTGACTAGGTCATTCATTCATGCGCCGCACCAAGGGCGTAGGCGGCTCCGCTCCACTGCTGCTGAGACACGGGGTGCAAGGTGCCCTGGGTCTGGGGAGTTCTGAAACCCTGAGGCCCCACCCGTTTGGGAAGGTGATCGCGCAGCCGCCCAGATGCAAAGGCCCCTAAAGCACTGGAGTGGAGTTGACATAAGACAAAGGGGTGTGTGCCCGCCACCCAGCCTCTCTTCACCGCGCAGTCACGTGGCCCTGGGGTTGTTGCCTACTCTCCCAAGTGTGCGTAGTGGAGGTGCCTGCTGAGTCCGCCAGGCTCCTCTGTCCATAGGATCTTCCAGGCCAGAGTACTGGAGTGGGTTGCCATTCCCTTCTCCAGGGGATCTTCCCAACTCAGGGATCAAACCTGGGTCTCCCACTTTCAGGCAGATTCTTGACTGTCTGAGCCACCAGGGAAGCCTCACTTACGAGAGCAGCTGTGGGTATTAAATGAGGTAACAGGGACATGAAACAGCTACACTTCAGTGTGTAACCGTCCATAGTCGCATTTCATGTGTGGGGTGAAAAATATGCTCCTTTCATCCTCACAAGTTTAACCCCCAGTTTAAGCTGAATCAAGGAAAATCTCAGACTATGTCCAGACCTCCTCCTTTCGGAGTTTAATTTTAAATAGAATACTTTTGGAAGATTGTTGTAACTAGCTTCTTAATCCTTTTTTTTTTTTTTTTTAATTTCCGTTTAGCCTTTGACATGGTTATGGATGAACATTTTAATGTCTTTTTCTTTTAAAGGAACATATTTGAGTCAGTTGTAGTGAGATGGATGAACCTAGAGCCTGTTATACAGAGTGAAGTACATCAGAAAGAGAAAAACAAATATCGTATATTAACCCAAATATATGGAATCAAGGAAAATGGTACTGATGAACCTATTTGCAGGGCAGGAATAAAGACACAGACATAGAGTACAGGTTTTTGGACACAGCAGGGGAAGGAGAGAGTGGGAGGAGTTGGGAGAGTAACATTGAAACGTATACATATACATTATCATATGTAAAATAGACAGCTAATAGGAAATTGCTCTTTAACACAGGGTGCTCTGTGACAACCTAGAGGAGTGGGATGGGGAGGGTGGGGCGAGGTCCAAGAGGGCGGGGACATATGTATACCTGTGGCTGATTGATGCTGATGTGTGGCGGAAGCCAACACAGTGTTGTAAGGCAGTTATCCTCCAGTTGAAACTGGGGCTTCCCGAGTGGGTCAGACAGTAAAGAATCTGCCTGCAATGCAGGAGACCTGGGTTTGATTCTTAGCTCAGAAAGATCCCTTGGAGAAGCAATATTCTTGCCTGGAGAATCCCATAGACAGAGGTTCATGTGGACTCTGGGGTCACAGTTGGACATGACTGAGCACCAACATCTTCCAATTAAAAATAAAGAATGAATAAACCTTCAGTTCAGTCGCTCAGTCATGTCTGACTCTTTGCGACCCCATGAATCGCAGCACACCAGGCCTCCCTGTCCATCATCAACTCTTGGAGTTCACTCAGAGTCACGCCCATCGAGTCAGTGATACCATCCAGCCATCTCATCCTCTGTCGTCCCCTTCTCCTCCTACCCCCAGTCCCTCCCAGCATCAGAGTCTTCCAATGAGTCAGCTCTTTTAGAATATTTTAAAATTTACAGAAAATTTGAGCATAGCGTACAAAGAGTTCTCATATTACTCTCCCCTCCAACACACACACACACAATTTCCCATTAGGCACCTCTTACATTAGTGTACATTTGTTACCATTAGTGAACCAATATTGATCCATCATTATTGAAATCAAAAATTATCATTAAAGTTGATTGTGTTGTAGATTCTTTGAGTTTTGACAAAGGCGTACCATGGTGCTGTGTCAAAATATTAATGTTCATCATCTGTTTACAACCTGGTGAGCACTTTCTCAGGTAATATTTTATAAGAATAGGATAGTTTCGATTGCCTGGCCAAGTGATAAGGGTTGAGAATGAAGTTTCTGTGGTGCACAATCTGATCGATATTGCTTTATAGTTGTTGCGTCACTCAGCTGTATCTGACTCTTTTGCTACCCCATGGACTGTAGCCCCCTAGAGTCCTCTGTCCATGGGATTCTCCAGGCAAGAATACTGGAGTGGGTTGCCGTTTCCTTCTCCAGGGGATCTCCTGACCCAGGGATGGAACCCACATCTCCTGCATTGTGGGTGGGTTCTTCACCACTGAGCCACTGCTTTGTTGAAGAGAACTAAATGAAAAAATGGAGACACAGAGCAAAGGAGAATCCAGGAGCCAGGATTTTTTTTTTAGAACTGTCTGGATTATCAGACTGACTCCGCCCTTCATTCACTTAGTCTTGCAGCCTTTCTCTGCATCCATACTGGACAAAGCCCTCTTGGAAGCAGTAACCTTCCAGAACTCTTCCTGTCATTCTGATTGCGACTCCTGTCGCCTCTTCTCCTGGAACCAGAGCACTCATTGCCTGCATCTCTGATTTTTGAGAATATCACCTAACCACAGTCTAAAAAAAGACAGCTCTACCTTTTCAGGAAATTTTAGTAGGGGAAGCCTTAAAGCTACCATTCTTCTTCCTAAACAAAACAATCCCACTAAACCCCTCAGTGGTCACTTGAATCCTGTTTACTGAGTTGTCATGGCAACTATTCAGGAGCCAAATGCAAAGACCAGGATAAATAGCCATAAATGAAGCGGGGCTCAAGGGAGGGCTGCTGTTCTCAGGGTGGAGTTTCCAAGGTCACCACTAAATTGTGGTGTTTTGTCCCGGGACATTTTTTTTTTTTCTTTTTAATATTAGTCATCTTTGAAAAGTCAGACTTTTTGGACCTTCCTAATGTCTCTGCACACACGTTGGCGCGTAGAAGGTGAATCGTTTGCTTCTATGGTCGAAAGTGTCTTGGGCAGTTGCTCTCCCGCCCCAGCCTCGCCAGGCTGGACTTCTTTCAGTAAAATCAGGAATTGAACAAGCAGGGCCCAAGACACCACATAAAAGACTGCGAACAGCAGCGAGCTGAAGAAAGCCCGTTTTTGTGTCTGTGGGCTCAGATGCGTGCAGCTCGGACTGCTAAAGATGCAGCTGTTTACAGTGGACAAAAGCTGAAGGGGGCAAAAGAGACCCAAGGTAGGGTTTTTTTTTCTCTTTATTTTCACCATTTAAAAGTTTCACGATGATCGCAGTACTGAAATTTTTGTATGGAGGAATTTTTCAAGCCTGAGGAAAACAGGTTTTTCGCTGTTTTCCTTAGGTTTCCTGAGCAGAAGTGTTTAGTTTCTAAACAAATGGGTAAGTGCTGATTTTGATTATATATGCAAGTCTGAACTACTGTTGCTGTGTAAAAACAAAAGACTTAACCACGTGGATAAGGCATTGGTGATGCAATGTATTTTGTTTATGAAATTCATCTTTTATAGGAAAAAAGGTCTTATTAGGTCGCTCTGGGAAATGGTGAAGGGAGGGTTTCTTTTGTTTGAATTTGTGATGTCAAAAAGGTTCCCTTTGGAAGAGTATATGCTATAGTTCCGGGGCTTTTTCTTGCCTTGTGCTTTATACCAACCTTTAAAGAAATGGGCACAAGAATCAGCATCTTTCTAAATCAGATTATAAACTGGTTGGTACACAAGGATGGAATTGGGAGAAGTTACGGGAACTGAACGGTCATTTGTTGAACATCCTGTGCTTGTTTCATGCAAGCGTGAACTTGCTGATATTTTGCAATCTGCCTGGCCCATTTTCTTGAGATCCTCTTGTTCCTCGGAGTAGAAGTCCCTAAAGATTTAAAGAACATAATAAAAGAGCGTCTGAAATGCTAATCTCTGCCTCTCCTGCCACTTGAATGTGTTTAGCTGATTTCTATTCAGTTGCTAAAAGTGCCCTTTAAGAGAATAAGTGTTTTAAATGTGAAGGTGGGCTTTCATATTAAATTGACTTGCATTTAAAAGAAATGAATGATAATGTGGCTGACTGCCGCTTAGCCAAATCTGCCTTCACAGAAATAAATTCCTAGTGCCAACTAAAAGCTGAATGTTAGAATGTTTTATTTTTAACCATGAGTTTTTTCAATCTTGTGTATTAGTCGCTGTGTTGTGTCCAACTCTGCGACCCTGTGGATTGTGGCATGGGAGTCTTTTCTGTCAATGGAGTTTTCCAGGCAAGAATACTGAAGTGTGTTGCCATTCCCTTCTCCAGGATATCTTCATGACCCAGAGATTGAACCTGGGTCTCCTGCATTGCAGGCAGATTCTTTACCATTTGAGCCACCATAGGGGAAGTTAATAGACGTAACATTGATAACATCATAAGGGAAGGATGAAGTGCCACATTTTCTGGCTCTTTCATTGTATTGGACTTCTGGGTTTTCTCGCCTGTCTTTCTGTGCTTCAAAGTGTGGAACCCCAGTTCCAGAATCCTGTTGTTGTTTGCAGTGAGGGAATACACTCCCGGTTGGATGAATAATATTTCACTGTGAAGAGTACCATGGCATGGTGAAGCGCATGTTGGCAAAGGCAGCCCAACCCACCTGCTTACTTCCCACCTGGAAGGTGCCATCTGCCATAACAGGGTACATGTCTCCCCTGTTTCCACCATGCCAGAGAGCCATGTCACCTCCCTGTAGCCCTCCAGTGGTGCATTTTTAATTTGGTTGGTCTTGATGAACTTCTTGAATAGAGTGAGTGATAGTTGCTCAGTCATGCCTGACTCTTTGCAAGCCCATGAACTGTAGCCTGCCAGGCTCCTCTGTCCATGGAATTCTCCAGGCAAGATTACTGGAGTGGACTGCCATTTCTTTCTCCAGGAGCTTCCCGACCCAGGGATCCTGCGTTGCAGGAGCGTCTATGCCATCTGAGCCACAGTGTTTGAGCCAGTCCAAGCCTACCTGTCAGTCCTAGGCAGGCTGAGCGGCTCTGCATTAGCAGTTGCACGAGCCGCCTCCTTAATGTGTTATTTCTGTTTGTGACTTTGTTGTAAAGCCCACCCTGCTCACCCAGCATCTGGATGAAGGATTCTAAAAGCTGTGTTTCTCCTCAGCAACCTTAGAGCAGAGGGTCCCGGTTTTGGAGCCCAGAGGGTGGGCGCTGGGGGCTGACTGCAGTGTGGTGCCTAGGCTCAGAGTCTAGTGTCCCTGGATTTTCTCACAGCCCTGGAGAAAGCTCCGTCTGCCACCTTCTCTCCTTAGCACTTCCCTGTGCTGGCCTTTGACCCTGGAGAGTTTCCTGTTTTCCTTCCTCAGGCCAATTCTTTCCCTGATACTCAAAAATACTACTGCCATGAAGAGTAGCTATAATAAAAACATTATCCAGTAGTCACTATTATATCTTCAATACAAAGGCCATACTTATTGAATATAAAATGTTTGGAAACCGTGCAGAATCCAAGAACAAATCTCTTTACATTTACCTGTAATTTAACTACCAAGAGACAGTCTTGCTTACGTTTTGTTGTATGCGTAATTTTTCCTTTAAACTGGGATCATGGTCAACCTATTTTTTAAACCAATAGCTACTTATTGAAGTTTAGTTGATTCTGTATGTTGTGCTAGTTTCTGTTGTACAGTAAAGTGACTGTTACATATATACATTCTTTTTTAAAAAATTCTTTTTCCATTATTATCGCAGAATACTGAATATAGTTCCCTGTGCTATACATTTACAGTAGGACCTTGGTGTTTATCCATTTTATGTGTAAAAGGTGACATCTGCTAACCTCAGCCTCCCACTCATTACCTCCCTTAACCACCACCCCCCCCCCTCGGCAAACAGCTGTCTGTTCTCTGTGTCCATGAGTCTGTCCCTGTTGTGTAGATGGGTTCATTTGTGCCGTAGTTTTGATTCCACATGTAAGGGATATCATCTGGCATTTGTCTTCATCTGCACTTTTCATGTGATCATCTCCGGTTGCATCCACGTTGCTGCAGGTGGCAGTATTTCATTCTCTTCTGTAGCTGAGTAGTCTTCCGTTGTATATATGTGCCACATTTTTATCCGACATGGAGGTTGTTTCTGTGTCTCGGCTATTGTGAATAGTGCTGCTATGAACATCAGTTCAGTTCAGTCACTCAGTCGTGTCCGACTCTTTGCGACCCCATGAATCGCAGCACACCAGGCCTCCCTGTCCATCACCAACTCCCGGAGTTCACTCAGACTCACGTCCATTGAGTAAGTGATGCCATCCAGCCATGTCATCCTCTGTCATCCCCTTCTTCCCCTGCCCCCAATCCCTCCCAGCATCAGAGTCTTTTCCAATGAGTCAACTCTTCGCATGAGGTGACCAAAGTACTGGAGCTTCAGCTTCAGCATCATTCCTTCCAAAGAAATCCCAGGGCTGATCTCCTTCAGAATGGACTTNTTACTGACAAATTTTAAAGTAAATGATATTACCAGTGTTCTTGCCTGGAAAGTCCCAGGGAGAGAGGAGCCTGGTGGGAGGCCGTCTATGGGGCCGCACAGAGTGGGACACTGAAGCAACTTAGCAGCAGCAATCTTGAAATACTTGCAGAAGGCAATGGCACCCCACTCCAGTATTCTTGCCTGAAAAATCCCATGGACGGAGGAGCCTGGTGGGCTACAGTCCATGGGGTTGCAAAGAGTCGGACATGCCTGAGTGACTTCCCTTTCACTTTTGACTTTCATGCATTGGAGAAGGAAATGGCAACACACTCCAATGTTCTTGCCTGGAAAATCCCAGGGATGGGGGAGCCTGGTGGGCTGTTGTCTAAAGGGGTCGCACAGAGTCGGACACGACTGAAGCAACTTAGCAGAAGTAGCAGCAGCAGCAGCAATCTTGAAATATTAGTCAGCTAGTTATCCTCCTTCAGGATAAATTAAGTGAAAACATGGACCTTGTCTAGGAACTGAGTTGCTATCTGATGCTTCTAAGCTGTATATCAATATTTTAGGGCCAAGAGGTCAGACTCTTAATCAATTATTTTTTCATAATCTATTGAGTTATTTTATGATTTTCTTTTCTAAAGATGTAACACTGGTCTGCTTCCAGAAATAAAGGGATACATTATGGTTCTTTTAGCACATATACAGTGCATACATCATGCAGGTAAAAGTGTATACTGAGTTTTCATTTCTTCTCTCTTTTTTTTTTTTTTTGCTTTTCTTTCTTACAGTTTTTTTTCACTGTGTTCAAATTAAGTATATTAATTGCTGCTAAATAGCTTTTAATTTTGCTTAGTTGTCTAAAAAACAGATGTCTTAGAAATTGAGATTTAAAGGTACAGATTGTCTATTTTTGAAGAAAACTGGGTTTTATTCTATGTTATATATTTATACCTTAACTTGATTTAAACAGGTTCTTTAAGACCTTGTTTTTAAAGGAAAAAAAATTTTTTTCTACTTCTACGTATTTTTTTTTTTTTTTTTGCTTTTCTTGTTAACAAGTATAAGCAATAGCTGAGCATGGTTATGTTTTTCTTTCTTACAGTTTTTTTTCACTGTGTTCAAATTAAGTATATTAATTGCTGCTAAATAGCTTTTAATTTTGCTTAGTTGTCTAAAAAACAGATGTCTTAGAAATTGAGATTTATTTAAAGGTACAGATTGTCTATTTTTGAAGAAAACTGGGTTTTATTCTATATTATATATTTATACCTTAACTTGATTTAAACAGGTTCTTTAAGACCTTGTTTTTAAAGGAAAAAAATTTTTTTTCTACTTGTACATTCAGTTCAGTTCAGTCACTCAGTCGTGTCCGACTCTTTGCGACCCCATGGATCACAGCACACCAGGCCTCCCTGTACATCACCAACTCCCGGAGTCCACTCCGACTCACGTCCATCGAATCAGTGATGCCATCCAGCCATCTCATCCTCTGTCGTCTCCTTCTCCTCCTGCCGCCAATCCCTCCCAGCATTAAAGTCTTTTCCAACGAGTCAACTCTTCGCATGAGGTGGCCAAAGTACTGGAGTTTCAGCTTTAGCATCATTCCTTCCAAAAAAATNGTCCATCGAATCAGTGATGCCATCCAGCCATCTCATCCTCTGTCGTCTCCTTCTCCTCCTGCCCCCAATCCCTCCCAGCATTAAAGTCTTTCCAACGAGTCAACTCTTTGCATGAGGTGGCCAAAGTACTGGAATTTCAGCTTTAGCATCATTCCTTCCAAAAAAATCCCAGGCTGATTCCTTCAAAATGGACTGGTTAGAACTCCTTGCAGTCCAAGGGACTCTCAAGAGTCTTCTCCAACACCACAGTTCAAAAGCATCAATTCTTTGGCACTCAGCTTTCTTCACAGTCCAATTCTCACATCCATACATGACCATAGGAAAAACCATAGCCTTGACTAGACAGACCTTTGTTGGCAAAGTAATGTCTCTGCTTTTGAATATACTATCTAGGTTGGTCATAACTTTTCTTCCAAGGAGTAAGTGTCTTTTAATTTCATGGCTGCAGTCACCATCTGCAGTGATTTTGGAGCCCAGAAAAATAAAGTCTGATACTGTTTCCACTGTTTCCCCATCTATTTCCCATGAAGTGATGGGACTGGATGCCATGATCTTCGTTTTCTGAATGTTGAGCTTTAAGCCAACATTTTCATTCTCCACTTTCACTTTCAAGAGGCTTTTTAGTTCCTCTTCACTTTCTGCCATAAGGGTGGTGTCATCTGCATATCTGAGGTTATTGATATTTCTCCCAACAATCTTGATTCTAGCTTGTGCTTCTTCCAGCTCAGCATTTCTCATGATGTAATCTGCATAGAAGTTAAATAGCAGGGTGACAATATACAGCCTTGACATACTCCTTTTCCTATTTGGAACCAGTGTTGTTCCATGTCCAGTTCTAACTGTTGCTTCTTGAACTGCATACAGATTTCTCAGGAGGCAAGTCAGGTGGTCTGGCATTCCCATCTCTTTCAGAATTTTCCACAGTTTATTGTGATCCACACAGTCAAAGGCTTTGGCATAGCCAATAAAGCAGAAATAGATATTTGTCTGGAATTCTCTTGCTTTGTCAATGATCCAGTGGCTGTTGGCAATTTGATCTCTGGTTCCTCTGCCTTTTCTAAAACCAGCTTGAACATCTTGAAATTCATGGTTCACATATTGCTGAAGCCCGGCTTGGAAACTTTTGAGCATTACTTTACTAGTGTGTGAGATGAGTGCAATTGTGTGGTAGTTTGAGAATTTTTTGGCATTGCTTTTCTTTGGGATTGGAATGAAAACTGACCTTTTCCAGTCCTGTGGCCACTGCTGAGTTTTCCAGATTTGCTGGCATATTGAGTGCAGCACTTTCACAGCATCATCTTTCAAGATTTGAATACTTCTACATTAGTGTAAGATTATTGGCATTAAACCATCAGTCCAGAATGTGAGCTTTCTGCCCTAATATTATATTATTTCAGAGTATGTTAAAAACATAAATCTCTAACAAAAATATTTTAACTAGTACCCTTCCATTGTGAACTCACCATAAAATTATGCAATATGTCAATTTAGGCACTAAGAATAAAATATTTTCAATAATCATATAAAATCAGATCATCTTTTATTTTCCTTATTGACTATCGGATGCTAGAATTATCACTTAGTGTAAAGCAGTTTTCTAGAGAGTTGGTAAATGGGGTTATCTGAAGACTTAAAGAGTTTCTAGCTTTTCTCTTCTCTCTCTCTCTTTTTCTCTCTTTCTACTGTCTCTCTCTGCCCACTAGTGAAACCAGTACTTTTTATGCATTTACCACTTAATACTGATAACAAATAACTAAGACAGATTGTGTTTGTCCCCATTATACAGGTAATAATTTGAAGCATTGAAAGGATGGGTAACTGGCCCAAATTCATAGAGATAGTAATAGATAGAGCTGAACATAAGACCAGGCAACTGGTGATCAGAACCACCAGTACTTGTATGGCCTCTGTAATGCACACACATTTTGGGCAATGAAGTCAGTAAATGTTTATTCAGTGTCACCTGTGTGACCAGTACGATGCTTAAGTGATAGATCAAACTGATACATGATATAAAAACATTTGTACTCATTCCCAGGTATTAATGAGTATATTAGATAGACTTGTTGCAGTTGTTGGCAAAGGTTTTACTATTGTTTCTGATTGTTGTTGTTGTTTTTCAGTCGCTAAGTTGTGTCTGCTTCTCTGTGACCCCGTGGACTGCAGCCTGCCAGGCTCCTCTACCATGGAATTTCACAGGCAAGAATACTGGAATGGGTTGCCATTTCCTTCTCCAGGGAATCTTCCTGACCCACGATCAAACCCATATCTCTTGCACTGACAGGTACATTGTTTACCACTGCGTCACCTGGGAAGCCCATAGCAGAGTGGGGAGGTGGCCAATTGGGAGACCAAGCCGTCTTTATTGAAATCTTAAGCTTGGCACTTGCTAGTCAGGTAATTTTGAAAGAGTTTCTTAATTGCTCTGTGGTTCAGGATCTTCATTAACAAAATGGAAAAAGTTATCTCCCACAGAGTTTGTGAACTGAGTGAGCTATAGCATTTAAAGTGNGCCAATTGGGAGACCAAGCCGTCTTTATTGAAATCTTAGGCTTGGCACTTGCTAGTCAGGTAATTTTGAAAGAGTTTCTTAATTGCTCTGTGGTTCAGGATCTTCATTAACAAAATGGAAAAAGTTATCTCCCATAGAGTTTATGAACTGAGTGAGCTATAGCATTTAAAGTGTCTAGAAATGTGTTTGATGCACAGGAGCAGTTATCAGGCACTGTTTATTGTGATTGTTCATTTCATTTTTTATTGAATAGATTTGACATGTAACATTGTGAACATTTAATGTATATAGTGTGTTACTTTGGTACATTTATGTATTATAATATGATTGCTGGTGTAGCAAAGTTTATTGATATTATATAATTATGCTAGTCCTCCCAACCTTATTAAGTCTTCTAACCTTATCTACATATTACGAGAACCCAGTGGATATACCCGAAACTGGAGAATACTGAGCTGTATCTATACTGTATTTTCTCCTATGCATACATACCTATTATAAGGTTGAATTAATAAATTAGGCACAATAAAATATTAACAATAATTAAGAATAGAACAATTATAACAACATATTGTAGTAAAAGTTATGTGAAACTGGTCTCTCTCTCAAAGTATCTTCTTGTACTATACTTGCCATTCTTGTTGTGACTGAATTGATAAAATGCCTGTGTGATGAGCTGAAAGATGGAGACTTTGTAACATTGAGTTAGGCTATTGCAGACCTTCTGATGATGTGTAGAAGGCGGATCATCTGCATTGGGTTTCTCAAAGTATCTTCTTGTACTATACTTGCCATTCTTGTTGTGACTGAATTGATAAAATGCCTGTGTGATGAGCTGAAAGATGGAGACTTTGTAACATTGAGTTAGGCTATTGCAGACCTTCTGATGATGTGTAGAAGGCGGATCATCTGCATTGGGTGATTCTGGATCACTGAGCGATGATAATGTTGATGATGAGGATCCTAGGCAGACAGAGCAGGATGGAGTGTGATTTCATCATGCTATTCAGAATGGTGCACAGTTTAAAGCTTACACATTATTTATTTCTGTAATTTTCCATTATAATTTTTGGATTGCCATTAACTATGGTTAACTGAAACTGGGGAAAGTGAAGCTTCTGATAAGAGGGAGACACAGTATCCTTTCCTATAGTCATTATGCTGTGCATTAGGTCTCTGTAGTTTATTTATTACTTGTTAAATGGGCTTCTCCAGTAGTGCTAATGGTGAAGAACCCACCTGCTAATGCAAGAGACTCAGGAGACGCAGGTTCAATCCCTAGGTCAGGAAGATCCCCTGGAGGAAGGCATCCAGTATTCCTGCCATTCCATGAAAAGAAGAACCTTGTGGGCTGCTGTCCATAAGGTAGCACAGAGTCAGAGATGACTGAAGTGACTTTGCATGCATGCATAGATTTGCACCTTAAATTCCATCAGTCTTATCCCTACATCTCACCAATGCCCTGGTAAATGCCATTTTACTGTTTCTTTTTTTAAACAAATTTGCCTTTTTAAAAAATTCCTCATGTGAATTATATCATACAATACTTGTCTTTGTCTGTAAGATAGATTGAAGACAAAAGGAGAAGTGGATGATAAAGGATGAGATGGTTAGATAACATCACCGATTCAATGAACATGAATTTGAGCAAATTCTGGGACACAGTGGAGGACAGAGGAGCCTAGGAAGCTGCAGTCTATGAGGTTGCAGAGTTGGGCATGACTTAGCAACTGAACTACAGCAAAGATAATAGAAAAATGCATAGCTGAGATGAAATAGCTAAGTAAATGGTATATTCAGGTATAACCTCGGTTCTTTTTTTTTTTTTTTACATTTTTTAATTCCTATTGTGTATATTTTCTTAACCAATTAAAAATACCAAATTATTATTAATTTACATTTTTATGTTANACATATATATATATATATATATATATATATATATGGGCTTTTCAGATTCTTTTCCATTATAGGTTATTACAAGACATAGAATATAGTTCCCTGTGCTATACAGTAGGTCTTTGTTTTTATTGTTGGCTTTTATTGAAGTATATTTGATTTATAGTGCTGTGTTAATTTCTGCTGTACAGCAAAGTGATTCAGTTATACACAAATATACATATATATATGCATTCTTCATTATATTCTTTTCCATTATGTTTCATCACTGGTTATTGAATATAGTTCTCTGTTCTGTACAGTAGGACTTGTTGTTTATCCACTCCATATATAACATCTTGTATCTATTAATGCCAACTTGCCATTCCATTCCTCACCAGCCTCTTCTCCCTTTGCACCGCCAGTCTGTTCTCTGTTTTTTAAGTCTGTATCTGTTCTGCAGATAGGCTGACTTATGGCATAACTTGTTTAAAATATACGTTCTTTACAAAAGCACATGGGATATGCTGACCAACAGACTATATTGTGGGTCAAGAAATAATGTCTAATTGAATCAATAAAACAATGTTACAACTTCAGTCAAAATTCCAGCAGGAATTTTTATGAATATAGACAAGCTGAGTCTAAAATTCAAATGGAAAACAGCAGAACTAGAATAGCCAAAAGAAGAGTAAAGGTATAAGAATAATACTACCTGACTTCATGAATTATCATGAAATCATGAAGTTATAATAATCAAGATACATAAGACCAGTGGGACATAATAGAAAAGCTAATAATAGATCAAACAAATGTGAACAACTGATTTTTTTTGTATACATGTTTCAGTGCCATTTTTTTTAAAAGACTCTATTTTAAAATATTTTAAGAATCACAAAAAGTTGGACACAGCAATAGAGAGATTTAATTTGTACTCAAGATCTCCCATTGATAGTGTTTTGCATAACCATAGTACACTGTGAAAACCAGGAAACTGAAAAATAATCAAGATATATAAGACCAGTGGGGCATAATAGAAAAGCTAATAATAGATCAAACAAATGTGAACAACTGATTTTTTTTTGTTTACATGTTTCAGTGCCATTTTTTTTAAAGACTCTATTTTAAAATATTTTAAGAATCACAAAAAGTTGGACACAGCAATAGAGAGATTTAATTTGTACCTTCAAGATCTCCCATTGATAGTGTTTTGCATAACCATAGTACACTGTGAAAACCAGGAAACTGAAAAAATCAGTTGGTTCTTGACAGAAGTTCAAAGACAATTTAAAGGAGAAAAACTAGTTTCCTCAACAAATGATTCAAGAATTACTAGATATTATATGTAAAATGATGAAACTTGACTCTAACCTCACACCTTATACAAAAATCAACTGACATGGATTATAGATCTAAATGTAAAACCAAAGAGTATCAAAGTTTTAGAATAAATAGTAGGAAAAAAATTTTTATTACCTGTGATTAGGTAATGTCTTTTTTTTTTTAATTGAAGTACAGTTGCTTTACAATGTTGTGTTAATTTCTGCTGTACAACAAAGTGAATCAGCTATAATGTACATTTATCCCCACCATGTAAAATGATGAAACTTGACTCTAACCTCACACCTTATACAAAAATCAACTGACATGGATTATAGATCTAAATGTAAAACCAAAGAGTATCAAAGTTTTAGAATAAATAGTAGGAAAAAAATTTTTATTACCTGTGATTAGGTAATGTCTTTTTTTTTTTAATTGAAGTACAGTTGCTTTACAATGTTGTGTTAATTTCTGCTGTACAACAAAGTGAATCAGCTATAATGTACATTTATCCCCACCCTCTTGGACCTCTATTTTATCACCCCACCTCTTCCCACCCCTTCCCACCCCTAGGTCAACACAGAGCACAGAGCCAAATTCCCTGCAGGTTCCTACTGGCTATTTTATACATAATAGTGAATATGTTGTATCTCCTAATTCATCCCACCCCCTCTTCTCCCTTGTGTTTACACGGCCATTCTCTATGTCTCTATTCCTGCCCTGCAATTAGGTTCATCTGTACCGATTTTGTAGACTCCATATATATGTGTTAATATATGATACTTGTTTTTCTCTTTCTGACTTACTTCACTCTGTATGATAGTTTATAGGCCTATTCATGTTTCTACAAATGAGCCAGTTTTTTTCCTTTTTATGGCTAATATGTATGTATATATTATATATGTACAAACAAATTATTCTATTGTATATGTGTACCACATGTTTATACATTCATCTGTCAATTATTGGAGAACTAAGATCCTGCAAGTCACATAGCATGGAACACTTTTTTTTTTTTTTAAGTTAAACTCATAAAGAATCTTAAAATTTGGGAAATGGGAAGCAGTTATGCTGTTAGAGTTCCAATAAGTCTAAAGGCCAGGGTTAAGGAATGGTTACTGATAGTCATTCTCAGCTCTCAGTCTTTGTAAACTTCCAAGCAACAGACAGACTTTGCTTAATGAATGTATGGAGGTTGACACAGCAATTTTTGATTAAAAGATAGACAGTTACCATCAAATACATACATAGGACTTAAAGGCATTTTTTTTCTGTGATTGTTATTTTGTTTGTGAACTTTGTGTCTCAGAACAGTTTTGTAAATCTGAGCCACTATGATTTCTAGCTCTACAGATACCTAGAGCTGACTTCAGAATAATGGTTTGTGACAATTTTAGCATGGTGACAAACTTTAAGCTTCAAATTAACTGGTGAAAATTTGTCCCAGTTTTCTAAATGTTAGAGGGTCCATGTATACTAGTAAAATACACATACATGCCTAAGAGCAAAATTATCATTTGATTTTCAACTTGAATTATGCTGCCCAGGTTTCCCTGGGAAGATAGTGTGGTTTATCATAAATAGGGCTGCTGCTGCTGCTGCTAAGTCGCTTCAGTCGTGTCCGATTCTGTGCAACCCCATAGATGGCAGCCCACCAGGCTCTCCTGTCCCTGGGATTCTCCAGGCACGAACAATGGAGTGGGTTGCCTTTCCTTCTCCAATGCATGAAAGTGAAAAGTGAAAGTGAAGTTGCTCAGTTGTGTCCGACTCTTAGCGACCCCATGGACTGCAGCCCACCAGGCTCCTCTTTCTCTGTCCATGGGATTCTCCAGGCAAGAGTACTGGAGTGGGTTGCCATTGCCTTCTCCCATCAATAAGGCAGTAGACTTATTTGTGATTTTTGCATTTATATAAGTAAATTCTCAACTAAGTATATATCTACTTTTAAAAACTGCATTATTTATGTTATTATACTATGTAATGAAATACTTTTTGGAGGGTTCAAGACTGAAATAAAGATATATGTTGTAAACATTTTAAGTACCATTTCACATCTTGAAATAAAAAACAAATAAGTAAAACCAAATTAGCTTATTGTAAGCTTATAGAGAAGGTGTGATTATTTCCTTCAAATGTGTTGAGGATCTTGAAAGTATGCAGTAAACAAGCTCACTAGATCCCACCTCCCCTGACACCCAGCTATCCACTCATGATACACACTGCTAAAAAGTGATTTATTGACTTGATTTTAGATTTGATTTAATTACAAATTGAGTAATGATATTTCCCTATTGGAAAAACACTACCATCAACAACAATGCAACAAAAAAGCCTGAACAAAATGTTAATTTTTTCTTAGTGTTTGAAAGATATTTTTAATCAAATTTGGCTTATCTAAATTTCTAATTTCAGATTTCACCATCAAAATATTTCTAAGTAACCACTTCTCCACCAAATGTGTCTGTGTACTGAAAACACACTACAGGTCACCGTAGGCATATGTAAATACATTCTCTAAACTTGAAATGTCCTTTCTTTGTCTCTACTTTTTAAAACTGTATTCAGTGTTTTAGAACTTACTCCAGTGTTTCATCTGTGTCCATGAAGGAAATTTTAAATGCAAAACTTCCTGAAAATTTGTTTTTTATTAATATGAAATATTCCCACTACAAACACAGAAAAATGTTATATAAACTGGAACAAAATTGTTTTAAAAGCTTTAGGAACACATAAGAGAAGAAAAGGGTATAACCAGTTTCCTTGAGCAAAAAGGGAATTGACAGACAACATCCATAGAGTCTCCCCTCATGGCAGCAGCTGAAACTGTTGGCATAACTGCTGGCTTGGGTTTTATCCCAGAGCAGATAAGACACCTCAGGCCAAAACAAGGTGGGAGGTGAACAATAACTAATCCTTATAAATGCAGGAGACTTTAAAAATGCAATTCCAGGGTAAGGTGGACCAATAAATGCAGTCATTGGCTGATGAGATAGGATGAAGCTCCTATAATTCTGGATGGAAAAAAGGCAAAATTAAAAAAAAAATCACATTTCTGTCATAGTGTGTAAAATAGAAACTACCTTGTCAATAAATTATCGTAAAATTGGTCATAGGCTTTCTGCTTGGAATTGCCTTAGGCAAATCATTGTAAAACAAATCCTTGAGTTAATACTTGAGAGTGGGTAGGCACAAGGTTCACCAACACAAAAAACTCTCCTTGAGGCAATGTCAAAATGAAAAAACAAAATATAGCAAAATGCACTAGAAAAATATATTTTATGAGTGAAACTTAGTAAATAACAAAAACATTAGGAATACACCCTTATATATTTGGATACTGGATAAAAAGTAAATATTTTTAAATGGATGAAATGTTCAAATACAGGTTAAATCTCTAAAAAGAACACAACAGTAATGAGCAGCTCTGAAAATAGCATATTATTTATTAGAAGGGATAAAATATATAATTATGGAATTGAAAAGCTCCATATGTTAAGCATCACATTGAATGCAGCGAAAACCTGAATTATGAATTAAAAGAACTGAAGAATGACAAATACAGTGAAAAAGTGACAAAGGAGTTTGAAGATGAAGGACAAATTTTTTAAATTGGCAAAATGGTTTAAAGATTAAAACAGTATTTAACAGGAGAGCCAGAAATAAAGGAGTTGATAAAAGCTGTGGACTTTGATATTTAACATATAGGAGATCTGCTAAAGATAAATGGCTTTACATGAAGTAAATGTGATATAATTGAAAAGAGATGTGGGTAAATCTAAAATTACAGTTGCAATTTTAGATACTCTTTCTTAAAAAAGATAGATATTTGAACAACACTATCAAAAACATCATCTAATTATCAATTATAGGACATTGTCAATAACACAAGATTACTCCTTCTTTTCAAGTGCTCATAAAACACTCATCAAGGTAGACCATATATAAATTCTCAGTAAATTGAAAAATAGTTTTATATGTAAAAATATTTCATCTCTATGGGAGGACAGTATGGAGGTTCCTTAAATAAAAGTATAGTTAGCATATAATCCAGCATTCCCACTCCTGGGCATATATCCAGAGAAGACACTAATTCAAAAAGATGAATGTACCCCAGTATTCATAGCAGCACTATTTACAATAGCCAAAACATGGAAGCAGCCTAATTGTCCATCGACAAATGAATAAGGAAGACGTGGCATATAAATGTATAAAATGCACACATGTATATGCACAGTGGAATACTACTCACCATAGAAAAGAATGAAATAATGCCATTTGCAGCAACATGGATGGATCTAGAAACTATCATACTTATATAAGTAGTCAGATAAAGACAAATATATGATATCATTTGTATGTTTAATCTAAAATATGACATGAATTTGTTTACCACACAGCAGCAGACTCACAGACATAAAAGACAAACTTATGATTACCAAAGGGGATAAGGATGGGGGGAAGTATAAATTAGGAGTTTGATATTAAAAGATACAATTTACTATGTATAAAATAAATAAACAGCCACTTCTATATAACACAGGAAACTGTATTCAATATCTTATAATAACCTGTAATACAAAAGAATCTGAGAAAATTGATACTTTTGAACTGTGGTGTTGGAGAAGACTCTTGAGAGTCCCTTGGACTGCAAAGAGATCTAACCAGTCCATCCTAAAGGAGATCAGTCCTGGGTGTTCATTGGAAGGACTGATGTTGAAGCTGAAACTCCAATGTTTGGCCACCTGATGTAAAGAACTGACTCATTTGAAAAGACTTTGATGCTGGGAAAGATTGAAGGCAGGAGGAGAAGGGGATGACAGAGGATAAGATGGTTGGATGGCATCACTGACTCAATGGACATGAGTTTGAGTGAACTCTGGGAGTTGGTGATGGACAGGGAGGTCTGGCGTCCTGTAGTCCATGGGGTCGCAAAGAGTCAGACACGACTGAGTGACTGAATTAAATTGGCCAAACTAGAAGTTGCCCCTCTACCACCATCAACATACTCCCCTGTAGGACCAGCCACATGACTTACATAGCTCAGTGCTAGATGAAGTAAGGGGCCCCTTGTCGCAAATAAAGACTTACAAGGCAGAAATATCAAAGCATGAAACAAAGCTCAAGGACTTTCAAGGCATGGGGGCTGTGGAACTGAAACTGGCCCTGCTCCTTTATCATCCAGGGAAGCCTGGTGTGCTGCAGTCCATGGAGTTGCAGAGTTGGACATGACTGAGCAACTGAACTGAACTGATGTATAACAATCACTTTGCTATATTTTTATGACATTTGGTCAGGCAAAGATTCCTAGATGGGACACAAAAGCATGAATTATAAAAAAACAATTTAGAATTCATTAAAATTGACTTCTCTTTTAGAGTTACCAATAAAAATAGAATAAGGCAAAACACACATACCTGAAACATGTTTGACGAAGGACTTGTGTCCATAGTAATAGGCCAGCATCACAATAATAAATCAGTGTAATGTTTGAACACATATTTCAATAAATGAGCTATATAGAAATCTAGCAGACATATAAAATGATGTGCATCATTTTATTCAGTAGAGAAATTCAAATTTAATTCACAATAAGATAGTACTACTAACACCAACTAGAGTGACTAAAATTAAGATGATCAGCAATCATTAAGTGTTAGCTAGTATATAGAGAAGATTTGACAATGTTTTTCTTGCAACTTTTTGCTTCTATTGCAAATAATAGTGATCATTTTCCCCACATTTTGGTAATTATATCTTGAAATAATCTCTACAGATTGGGGTTATATCTTTTGCAGTTCTATTTTGTTTGTATGTGCTCAAAATGCAAATTAAAATGTAATGTTTACCTTATACATTTTATTCAGTAGAGAAATTCAAATTTAATTCACAATAAGATAGTACTACTAACACCAACTAGAGTGACTAAAATTAAGATGATCAGCAATCATTAAGTGTTAGCTAGTATATAGAGAAGATTTGACAATGTTTTTCTTGCAACTTTTTGCTTCTATTGCAAATAATAGTGATCATTTTCCCCACATTTTGGTAATTATATCTTGAAATAATCTCTACAGATTGGGGTTATATCTTTTGCAGTTCTATTTTGTTTGTATGTGCTCAAAATGCAAATTAAAATGTAATGTTTACCTTATTGTTTGGGCTTCCCAGGTGGTGCTAGTGGTAAAGAACCCACCCGACAGTGTAGGAGACATAAGAGAGATGGGTTCGATCCCTGGATGGTGAAGAACCCCTGGAGGAGGGCATGGTAACCTACTCCAGTATTCTTGCCTGGAGAATCCCATGGACAGAGGAGCTTGGTGGGCTACAGTCCTTAGCGTCACAAAGTGTAGGACATGACTAAAACAGGATGTGATGGTTAGATAGCATCAGTGACTCAATGGACATGAATTTGAACAAAATCCAGGAGACAGTGAAGGATAGGGAAGCCTGGTGAGCTGCAGTCTGTGGAGTCTCAAAAGAGTCGGACATGATTCAGTGACTGAGCAGCAACCTTATTGTTTAGATAGTTTCTTAATGTAATGCATTAAGCAGAAATTGCTCTACTTTTTCACTGAATAAAAAAAAAGAAAAGGGAAAGAGTTCTGTATGCTTTTTGCACTTGGAAGAATATTCTAGGCAAAGGAAACTATTGTTTCATGTTAATAGAGACTGCCAATGACACTGGGTAACTTGATTTTGACCTTCCTATTTGACATCCTACTTTGGAAAGCATTCAAGTATTACTCAGAGAAGGCAATGGTACCCCACTCCAGTACTCTTGCCTGGAAAATTCCATGGATGGAGGAGCCTGGTAGGCTGCAGTCCATGGGGCTGCAAAGAGTCGGACATGACTGAGCGAATTCTCTTTCACTTTTCACTTTCATGCATTGGAGAAGGAAATGGCAACTCACTCCAGTGTTCTTGCCTGGAGAATCCCAGAGATGGGGGAGCCCGGTGGGCTGCCATCTATGGGGTCACACAGAGTTGGACATGACTGAAGTGACTTAGCAGCAGCAGCATCACCAAGTATTACACTGTGTAGCTCATAAGCTACAGAGATTTTTGGATAGATCAGTTCAGTTCAGTTCAGTTCAATTCACTCGCTCAGTCATGTCCAACTCTTTGCAACCCCATGAATCCCAGCAGGCTAGGCCTCCCTGTCCATCACCAACTCCCAGACTTCACTCACATTCATGGCTATGGAGTCTGTGAAGCCATCCAGCCATCTCATCCTCTGTCTCCCCTTCTCCTCCTGTCCCTAATCCCTCCCAGCATCAGAGTATTTTCCAATGAGTCAACTTTTCGCATGAGGTGGCCAAAGTACTGGAGTTTCAGCTTTAGCATCATTCCTTCCAAAGAACACTCAGGGCTGATCTCCTTCAGAATGGACTGGTTAGATCTCCTTGCAGTCCATGGGATTCTCAAGAGTCTTCTCCAACAGCACAGTTCAAAAGCATCAATTCTTCTGCGCTCAGCCTTCTTCACAGTCCAATTCTCACATCCATACATGACCACTGGAAAAATCATAGCCTTGACTAGACAGACCTTTGTTGGCAAAGTAATGTCTCTGCTTCTGAATATACTATCTAGGTTGGTCATAACTTTTCTTCCAAAGGGTAAACGTCTTTTAATTTCATGGCTGCGGTCACCATCTGCAGTGATTTTGGAGCCCCCAAAAAATAGTCTGACACTCTTTCCACTGTTTCCCCATCTATTTGCCATGAAGTGATGGGACCAGATGCCATGATCTTCATTTTCTGAATGTTGAGCTTTAAGCCAACTTTTTCACTCTCCTCTTTCACTTTCATCAAGAGGCTTTTGAGTTCCTCTTCACTTTCTGCCATAAGGGTGGTGTCATCTGCATATCTGAGGTTATTGATATTTCTCCCAGCAATCTTGATTCCAGCTTGTGTTTCTTCCAGTCCAGCATTTCTCATGATGTACTCTGCATTAGTCACCATCTGCAGTGATTTTGGAGCCCAAAAAAATAAAGTCTGACACTGTTTCTACTGTTTCCCCATCTATTTCCCATGAAGTGATGGGACCAGATGCCATGATCTTCATTTTCTGAATGTTGAGCTTTAAGCCAACTTTTTCACTCTCCTCTTTCACTTTCAACAAGAGGCTTTTTAGCTCCTCTTCACTTTCTGCCATAAGGGTGCTGTCATCTGCATATCTGAGGTTATTGATATTTCTCCTGGCAGTCTTGATTCCAGCTTGTGCTTCTTCCAGCCCAGCATTTCTCATGATGTACTCTGCATATAAGTTAAATAAGCAGGGTGACAAAATACAGCTTTGACGTACTCCTTTTCCTATTTGGAACCAGTCTGTTGTTCCATGTCCAGTTCTAACTGTTGCTTCCTGACCTGCATACAGATTTCTCAAGAGGCAAGTCAGGTGGTCTGGTATTCCCATCTCTTTCAGAATTGTCCACAGTTTATTGTGATCCACACAGTCAAAGGCTTTGGCATAGTCAATAAAGCAGAAATAGATGTTTTTCTGGAACTCTCTTGCTTTTTCCATGATCCAGCGGATGTTGGCAATTTGATCTCTGCTTCCTCTGCCTTTTCTAAAACCAGCTTGAACATCAGGGAGTTCACGGTTCACATATTGCTGAAGTCTGGCTTGGAGAATTTTGAGCATTACTTTACTAGCATGTGAGATGAGGGCAATTGTGTGGTAGTTTGAACATTCTTTGGCATTGCCTTTCTTTGGGATTGGAATGAAAACTGACCTTTTCCAGTCCTGTGGCCACTGCTGAGTTTTCCAAATTTGCTGGCAAATCTAGAACACAGTATCCCATTTATCTTTTTTTGAGCCTGTCAGGGAGGAAAAATTTTTCCTCTATCCTTTTATGTTCTGTCTCTGAAGACTTGTGAATTAAGTTGACAAGAGACAGATTAACAAGAGAAAAGACAAATATTAGGGAGTTCCCTGGTGGTCTAGTGGTTAGGATCTGGTGCTTTCACTGTGGAGCTATGGATTCAGCCTCTAATCAGCAAACCATGCTGCATGGCCAAAATACGCACATAAACACACAAAAAAAGAACAGGCAAATTTTAATGTATTTTTATTAATGTACCAATGGAATTCACAGAAAAATGTGGCAGTTAGAATGTGGGGCTTATCCATTATCTTAACAGGGGAAGGGATGGTGGGAGAGGGCACTTATGGGAAAACAAACAACTTAGGAAAGATAAATAGGCCCTAACCTAGAGTAGATGGGAGATAGGATAGTTTCCTGACAATGCTTGCTTAGGGGTGATGGCGGCTTCTCCTGTCCAGTGGTGAAAGTCAGCCTTGCCTGGTTGTTCCCAGGAAAGAGGATTTAAGAAAACCAAATTCTTTTTGGAAGGCTCTACTTTAGGCAGAAAAGACTTTTCAGCAGCTAAAACGGTTTCTGTTCAAAATAATTTTTATGCCATAGAGGTGAATTCTGTGGCACCTTGTTTAGGGCAAGTTATGGGCTCAGAGGGCAGCAACTTAGGCTGGCTCCTCGCCTGCAAGGCCTCTGCATCTAACAAGGTGCCTGTCGTACACACCCCAGGTGTTGATGCCGACAGCTCAGCCTCTCTACACTGGTGCTGAACCACATCTCGGAGACTGAGTTTTGGGTGAAATAGAAATGAATAGCTCTGTCGCTTTGCCAGGCAAAGGGGGCACAGTGGCCTTGTATCTCTCAATATAGTGTGTCTCCCCTGGGAGGATTTGATGAGCAGTTTTATAGCTATAGCCCCAGGGTGGGGTTGCTGACAATGCTAGAGCGAGTACAGGGCCCGTACTCCAGGAGGCTCAAGTGCTCAGCCTCCTAATCATGGTGAGCTTCTCTGAGGCCCTCAGTCTTGCCCCATGCCCTTTCTTACCTGTTCCTCCCTCGATTAGCAACTGTTAGAATCTGCCCTTGGGACTCAGGGAAGGTCATGGAGGCTGGAGTCTCCCCTACAAACAAGAAATGGGGGACAGAAAGGCTTCCGGGGTCTTCCCTGGTGGCTCAGTGGTAAAGAATCACCTGGCAATGCAGGAGACGTGGGTTTGGTCACCGACCCAGGAAGAGCCACATGCTGCGGAGCAACTAAGCCTGTGCACCCCAACTCCTGAGCCTGTGCTCCAGAGCCCGGGAGTCACGACTACCAAAGCCCGCTTGCCCAGGAGCCTGAGCTCCGCAACAAGAGAAGCCACCACGGAGGGAGGCCTGCACCCACGGAGTAGCCTCCACTCTTCCCAAGTAGAGAAATGCCTGCGCAGCAACATAGACCCAGCACAGCCAAAAATAAAATAAATGAATAAATAAGATAAAATAATAAAGGCTTCCATGCCTAGGAGCCCACAGGGTCCCGCTTGATTTCAGTGTGAAATGCAGTCTGAGTACAGGTGCCTCTTCCAGGGGTCAGGAGCCCCAGCTTTTCCTTCTAAGTGTTCATAACAATAACGGTCCCATCGTACTTTTTAATCTATGTGTTATTTTATTTTTGGCTGCGCGGCGTCTTCACTGATGCGTGCAGGCTTTCTCTGGTTGCAGAGCGGGGCGGGAGCTGCTCTTTGGTTGCAGTATGCGGGCTTCTCATTGGGGTGGCTTCTCTCGTCCCACAAGGGCTTCAGCGGTTTCGGTTCCCAGGCCCTAGAGCACAGGCTCAGCAGCTGTGGCGCACGGGCTTAGCTGCCCAATGGCATGTGGACTCTTCCCAGATCAGAAACTGAACGCATGCGACTGCATTGCAGGCGGATTCTTTACCACTGAGCCCCAGGAAAGCCCTCCACCACACTTTTGGTACCCACGGAGCACTTGCCAAAGGCGTTAAGCCTGTAGCCTGTGGACTTGAGCTGTTGCTCATTTCAGTCAGAGCTGAAGGCATATTTGAGAAAAGAATGAATGAATGGCCTAGTAGATGTTCTCATCTGAGATTTTTTCAAACACGATTGGACCTTGACGTAAGATGGCATCCACCCTTAAAAGCCTTTGCTAAACGAAAAACTCCTGGGAACTTCCCTGGCAGTCCAGTGGCTGAGACTCCATGCTCCTAATGCAGGGGCCCGAGTTCAGTCCCTGGAGGGGGAATTGGATCCCATATGCTGCATCTCAGCGTTCACATGCCACGACTAAAGATCCTGCAGGTTGCAACAGAGATGGAAGATTCTGGCGCCGCAACTGAGGCCCAGGGCAGGCAGATAAATAAGAAATATTGTTTAAAAATCTAAAAATGCCTGACTTGGACTGTGAGTGAGAAATTCATCCAGCTGCCCTCTCACTACATACTGCAGAACTGAGAGGAAGAAATGTGAAGTCTAACCAGCCAGAATGGTTATCATCAAAAAATCCACAAACAATAAATACTGGAGAGGGTATGGAGAGAAGAGGATTCTCCCACACTGTGGGGAGGAATATAAATTGGTACAGCCACTATGGAGAACAGTATTGTTTTTAGTCGATAAGTCGTGTCTCTTTTGCGACCTCATGGACTCCAGCCTGCCAGGCTTCCCCGTTCATGGAATTTCCCAGGCAAGAATACTAGAGTGGGTTGCCTGCATTGACAGGGGGTCCCTTTTACCCCTGAGCCACCAGATGGTAAACTGAAAAAAAACCCTAAAAATAGATCTACCATGTGCTGGGTTCAGTTGCTCAGTCGTGTCCGACTCTTGGCAACCTTTGGACTGCAGCCCGCCAGGCTCCTCTGTCCGTGGGGTTCTCCAGGCAAGGATACTGCAGTGGGTGCCACGCCCTCCTCCAGGGGGTCTCCCGACCAGGGATCCAACCCATAGCTCCAGCATCTCCTGCACAGTCAGGTTTTTTACCCACGGAGCCACCTGGGAAGCCCAGAGGTATCATATGACCCTACAATCCCACTCCTGGGCATATATCTAGAAAAAAACATGGTCTGGAAAGATACATGTACCCCAGTGTTCATTGCAGCACTTTTTACAATAGCTAAGACATGGAAGCAACCTAAATGTCCATCAACAGAGGAATGCATAAAGAAAGTGTGGTACATATACACAATGGGATATTACTTGGCCATTAAAAAGAGTGAAATGGTGCCCTTTGCAGCAACATGGATGGACCTAGAGTGTCACACTGCGTGAAGTCAGACAGAGAAGGAGAAAGATCCTATGGCATCTCTTATATGTGGAGTTTATAAAGAAATGATACAAATGACCTCAAAATAGAAAGAGCCTCACAGACTTAGAACATGGATTTGTTGCTGAGGAAAGCATAGTTAGGGAGTTTGGAATGGACATGTACACACTGCTCTGTTTAAAATGGATAACCAACAAACACCTATTGTATAGCACAGGGAACGCTAGTCAGTATTCTGCGGCAGCCTGGATGGGAGGGGAGTTTGGGGGAGAATGGGTATATGTATATGAAAGGTTGAGTCGCTTCATTGTCCACCTGAAACTATCACAACATTGTTAATTGGCTATATCCCAATACAAAATAAAAAGTTAACAAAAAATGTGAAGTCTAAGATCTCTCTGAAAAACAAAATGTAGCAAAAGCTTTCCAGACGCTTCTGCCACCCAAAAGTTGGATTCGCTTCTAGGTGAGTGTGGACCCAAAAGACAGCCAAGTGAAAAACTGAAGGAAGGGCGCATTCCTTGCAGGAAGTAAGAACACCAGGGACCTTTCCTAAAGTGGTGTCAATTCAAACAGCAAACCTGGGGAAGGGGCTTGGGTGGTATATACATATTCCTGAAGGGGATTTCAATCCCCTGCATTCAGAGGAGAATGCAGCAGAGCAGTGGGGCAAAGATGCTGATTGAATCGGGAGGGTCAGAAAAACATCAACATCACGAACCTTTAGGTTCCAGTAGATTTGGTGGAGGGAGTTTAAATTCTGCAAAGTAGCTCAAGAAAGTGCTTCAGGCTAATCTTTACCTTTGAAACAGAACTGGGAGTCTTTACAACGGATATATTATCTTTGATACTGTCACTTCTCTTGCCAGATAACAGTTTGTTCTCTGTGCCCTTCAGGTTGTTATTACTGAGCTTTTCCGCCTGCTCACCCCCACTTTAGGCTGCACTGTGTTTGCTCTGAGCTCCAGCTTCCTACTAAGCTAGCGCTGCTGTGGTCTCCCTCCAGTTACCATCATAAGCATCTACGAGGACCTCATCAGCCATGATGAGATGTTCTCTGCCATCTACCACATCCGGGAGGTTGCGGATGCGCTGTCATGGACAGATTGTGTCTGGAGGTGGAAGGGAATATGGCCAGTAGGACAGAGGGTAACACTGATGACTCGCTTGTTGGTGAAAATTTCTCCGCTGAAGACTCCCCAAGGATAAAGGTACTGAAAGCACAGCAATCACTGACATGGATATGGTCATAAACCATCACTTGCAGGAAATCCACCTCACAAAAGAAGCCTACAAGTGAAACAGGAGAGAAAGGGGGTGGGGCACAACCTTGAAAAGAATGGCATAGCCATAGGATACAACACAAATGGTCAGAGCCAACGGGGTCCAAGATGGTTACCAGACTTCCACTAGACCTCGAGCCTCAGTGTGTGCTCACTGTAACGTGTCAGCAAGCTAAGTGACACACTCACAGGCGCTCACTAGCATATGAAGTTACCCACCCCAATAAAAAGGGGCAACCCTGTACCCTGGAGCCGCTCTTGCCTTCCAAGACGGCCCACGCTCTGCCTGTGGAGTGTTTCTCTCTAAATAAGTCCACTTCTCACCTATCACTTTGTCTCTCACAGAATTCTTTCTGCGATGAGACATCAAGAACCTGAGCTTCATTAAGTCCTGAGACCAGGTGTGTGATCTCAGTTAAAAGCCCAGAGCTCAAGTCCCAGTGTGGGTTGCACGGCTTCACAAGAAATACGTGAATGATTACATGAGGTCAATCAAAGGGAAACTTGAAGAAGAGACCAGAAAACCTAAAACCTTTTATGACAGGGGCTGCGGAACAAACCAAGCACATCCTCACTAGTTTCAAAAACGATTGGTTCTCTATTACTGTAAACATGGATTCAGATGGCATGGTTGCTCTGCTGGACTGCTGTGAGGATGGTGTGATCCCATACATGATTTTCTTTAAGGATGGTTTAGAAATGGAAAAGTGTGAACACACTTGGCTGTAACTTTGAACCAACTATCCTCATAAGTGGCTACCTGCTGCTTTTCATCCACACAACACCAGGACTTAGACAACTGGGACTGATGTCATCCTGGGCTTTTCATTTATTTTCTCATTGATTTAAAGCTTTCCTGGTGGCTTAGAGTTGTTGTGTTTTTGTTTTTTTTTTTTAATTTTTATTAATTTCTAATTGGAGGAAAACGGCTTCACAGTGCTGTGCTGGTTTCTGTCGTACATCAACATGAATCGGTCACAGGGATACGTATGGCCCCTCCCTCTTGAAACTCCTTCCTGCCTCCCACCCAATCCCACTCCTCTAGGCTGTCACAGAGCACTGGGTTCAGCTCCCTCCCTCGTTCAGCAAATTCCCATTGGCTCTCTGTTCTACGTATGGTAATACATCTGTTTCAGTGCTACCCTCTCCTTCCTTCCCTGCGGAGTGGAGGTATGATTTTTGAGGGAGAAAAACAAATGTTATGTAGGTTGTCTAAACATTGTTGTTCAGTCGCTAAGCCATGTCCAACTCTTTGCGACCCCATGAATTGCAGCATGACAGACTTTCCTGTCCTTCACCATCTTCCAGAGTTTGCTCAAGCTCACATCCATTGATGCCATCCAACCATTTCATCTTCTGTCGTCCCCTTCTCCTCTTGCCCTCAGTCTTTCCAGCATCAGGGTCTTTTCTAATGAGTCAGCTCTTTGTATCTTGAGGCCAAAGTATTATTGACAGACTTTCCTGTCCTTCACCATCTTCCAGAGTTTGCTCAAGCTCACATCCATTGATGCCATCCAACCATTTCATCTTCTGTCGTCCCCTTCTCCTCTTGCCCTCAGTCTTTCCAGCATCAGGGTCTTTTCTAATGAGTCAGCTCTTTGTATCTTGAGGCCAAAGTATTAGAGCTTCAGCATCAGTCCTTCCAGTGAATATTCAGGGTTGATTTCCTTTAGGATTGACTGGTTTGATCTCCTTGCTGTCCGAGGGAATCTCAAGAGTCTTCCCTAGCACCACACTTCAAAAGCATTGATTCTTTGGTGCTCAGCCTTCTATAAAGGTCCAACTCACACATCCCTGTTTGATCACTGGATAAACCATAGACTTGACTAGACAGACCTTTGTCGGCAAAGTGATGTCTCTGCTTTTTAATGTGCTGTCTAGGTTTGTCACAGCTTTTCTTCCAAGGAGCAAGCATCTTTAATGTCTAAAACTAAAATGCATTTAAACTAAACAGGTCTCATTACTACTGAGACCTGTTCAAGGACAAGTATGGTGGCCAGGCTTAGAACACTAATTAGCTAGGCCTGAAAGGGCTTTTCTCAGGTCCTGAAAGCTATGCCTGGTTCTCTTTCTCCCTGGCCTGCTACCCTATTTGCTTTCTAACCCTAACTCCTCACCACAGACTGGGCATTCATCTGGCCCGTCTTTGTCTCCACGAGTGCCGGGATGCGTGTCTCCTTCCGGGTTCCCCAGCTGGACTAGGACGCGTGCAGCAGGCGCTCCATAAACACGTGGGGAGTGGCCTTCGCTTTGGCAGCACATACACTGAAATCTGAAGGATATAGACATAGGGCCCCTGAGCAAAGATGACACGCAAATTGTGAAGCGTTCCATTAAAAACACACACACAAACACACAACAACAACAACAATTAAAAAAAAAAACAAAAACGTGTGGAATGAATGAATTCCAAGGCTGGACTTTCAACTCTAAGAAACTCCAGAAAACTGAAAACTGAGGTCCCACTGAGGGCTCTCAGAAGCTCTGCATTGGGGAGCAACCCGCGGTGACATCGGAGAGTATCCTAAAATATGCCCAAAGCGGGCAACATGCCCCCGGCGCGCGGGGACTTGAGGTACCCTGCCCTCCCTCCGCACCCCGCCCCGACTTCCGACCCAAGTCCAGAGTGACTCCGCGATTCCTTCTGTTTGCACGCGGCCCACGGCACTCAAGAAGCCTATTTGTGAAACAGATCCATAAGGTGGGAAAAAAAACAAAAAAGACCTCTGTTTCCGTGGCCCGTACGGGGATCGAACCCGCGACCTTGGCGTTATTAGCACCACGCTCTAACCAACTGAGCTAACCGGCCACCCGAGAGGGCTGCGCCGCCGGCTCACTTACCAGATAGCCACGCCTGCGCCGCAAGGAGCCGGCGAAGCGCCTCCTGGCGGAGTCCGCCGCGCCGACTTCCAGCCCGCGCCCGCCCGCCCGCGCGTCACCCCCGTGGGCCAGATAAAACAACTGAGGCCTTGGGGCCTTTAAGGAGAGGCGAGGAGACCTTAGAGCGAATTGGAGGCTTTCACTGGACAAATGCAAGCTGCCCCTGAAACTTCTTAACTGGGGAGTAGGATTCTCCAACTCAGTGCTATTTTTATTCATCACTGCCAATCTCACAGCGTGGAAACTTCGTGTATCAAGAGCATGGCTAAGTCACTTCAGTCCTGTCTGACTCTGTGCGACCCCATAGACGGCAGCCCACCAGGCTCCCTCGTCCCTGGGATTCTCCAGGCAAGAACACTGGAGTGGGTTGCTATTTCCTTCTCCAATGCATGAAAGTGAAAAATAAAAGTGAAGTAGTCCTGTCCGACCCTTCGCAACTCCATAGACTGCAGCCTACCAAGCCCTCTGCCCATGGGATTTTCCAGGTAAGAGTACTAGAGTGGGGTGCCATTGCCTTCTCCAATCAAGAGCATTGGGCACTGCTAAATGCAGTTTGGAAAATGCAGAAAACCAGATAAAGGACCAAAGAACCTCCGAATTCCCTACTGCGTCGAGAAATAATGGCTACTGGGGTCTTGGCATCTTTTCTGCCAATCTTTTTTCATTGGATGGTGTATTAAATATATGCAACCTTGTGAAAAAGATAATAATTTTTATGTTGCTTTTTGTACTTGACATTCTATTACATGTATATCTCTAAGTGATTGAAAATGTCATTTTAAGTGGTTCCTCAATGTTTCTTAAGTAAGGCGTAGTCTTTCCTCCTCCCTCCTTTTGGAAATGTCTGGAAATTGTCGTCATTTTGCCCTCTTTTGTTGACTAGCACATGAATAAATCATGAAATAGCTGTGGAATGGGCCATGTGACAGGCACTGCAAAGGCAGGAGGTCTGTATGCAAAAAAAAAAAAAAATCAAACAGAAAAGTGCTGAGAAGACAAAACCCAAAGACGTCCATTCCCCAAGCCGTGTGCCCCGGGGTCTCTTGGTCCCTGAGAGGCCCTAGCTGCCTGCACTAATGTGCACGTGCTCCAGAGTGCAGAAAAGGAGCTCCAGCTTTTCACCTAGTCTACGCCTCTGGTCTGATCACTCCAAAAAAAGTGCTCCCACGGGAGATGTCTCATCAAGTTTCCCTGTTGCAAGCAACAGAAGCCAAGCCTAGTTAATCTTAACTGAACAGATTTAATTGAAAAGATGTGAAGCAGGGAATTCCCCAGTGGTTAAAAGCTGCGCCATCATTGCCAAGGCTCCAGGTTCAATTCCTGGTGGGGGAAGTAAGATCTCATAAGCCTCCAGGTGCGGCCAAAATATAAATAAAATAAATGTCATGAACAGATGCACAGGGAATCCAAAGCCCCGGCTCTGTGACAACCTAGAGGGGTGGGATGGGGAGGGAGGTTTCAGAGGGAAGGGACATATGTATATCATGGCCGATTCATGTTGATGTATGGCAGACACCATCATAATATTGTAATCATCCTCCAATTAAATATAAGTAAAAAATAAATATCATGAAAAGATGTGAAGCTGTTCACCTCACCACCAGGAAGCCTGGAGAACCAAGCGTGGACAAACAGCCACTCAGTCAAAACATTCTCACTCAGCCTGGCCGTGCCCTAAGCCCCGGAAATCGGCTGTGAGCAAAAGAGACCTGATCTTGTCTTCACGGAGCTCAGACCTGTGCCGCGTCAGCGCAGGCGGCTAGGGCCTCTCAGGGACCAAGAGACCCCGGGGCACACGGCTTGGGGAATGGACGTCTTTGGGTTTTGTCGTCTCAGCACTTTTCTGTTTGTTTTGTTTTTTTTTTTGCATACAGACCTCCTGCCTTTGCAGTGGCTGTCGCATGGCCCATTCCACAGCTATTTCATGATTTATTCATGTGCTAGTTAACAAAAGAGGGCAAAATGACGATAATTTCCAGACATCTTCAAAAGGAGGGAGGAGGAAAAACTATGCCTTACTTAAGGCATAGACAGGCTTGGCAAAGACACGTTTTAGAGTGCTTAGACAGGCTTAGGTGCTGTGCTGAGTGTATTAAACTGTGGTGCTAGTGGAGGGTTGATTGGACAAGTCCCTGGAGACTGGGACGCTTGACTGTGTTCTGAAGGACAAGAATAGATGGGTGTAAGCCAAGGGGGTAGAGTGAGCTGCCTACGATGAGTTGTGGGCAGGCATCCCACCCATTTTGCTTACAGGTGAATGTCCAGAGTCTAGCACCCTGTCTGGAATAATACTTGATGATTAATAAACAGGAGTCAGGTTGTTACTGAACCAAACTTGCGTCCCCCCGTTTGTTCCCTGTAAAGCCCACCTACTGCCCCCAGGTTATGGTGAAGGAAAGGGTGACATCTACTGTAGGGAGCCAAGCAAGGAGTCCAGCAGAGCTGGTGCTCGGAACACCCCAACTCCCCAGTGGGTTTCAGCAAAGCATTTTTTAAAATTAATTTTACTTTTTAGTTTGTTTTGCTTTACAATACTGTATTCATTTTGCTATACATTGACATGAATCAGCCACGAGTATACATGAACTCCCAATCCCGACCCCCCTCCCCCCTCCCGCCCCACACCATCTCTCTGGATTATCCCCGTGCATCAGTCCCAAGCATCCTTCAGGAAAGCATTTTTAAAGGCCAGGTGAGGGAGGAGGCATCATGGGGTGTGTGATGAACTCATACACAGTTCTCTGATTGGGTGATAGCGATAATGGGATGGTGTCACGGGGTTAACATTATCACTTCTTAAGCATCAGTAGGTCTGGGGCTTTGCACTCATGGTCATCAAGAAGTTAATTTCTCCCACTTGGTGGTGGTCGTTAGCATCTGTAAACAACTCAGGAGCTGTGCATCAGATACTATTATCTAGGCGCTTCCAAGAGGTTACAAGATGGATAAACAAATTAATTTCAAAATTATCTAACACTGTAAAACAAAGATAAAGTTATTTCTCTGAGTTCAAACTGTCCTTTTCTGGCCCAGCCCTGATGGGGTTGCCAGATTTAGCAAATACTTTAGCATAAGTCTGTCCTGTGCACTATCTGGGGCATACTTGTGCTAAACCAGGGGCTTCCCAGGTGGCCCTTGTAAAGAACCCACCTGGCCAACGCAGGGGACATAAGAGAAGCAAGTTCCATCCTCGGGAGGGAAGATCTCCTGGAGGAGGGTGTGGCAGCCCAGTCTAGTATTCTAACCTGGAGAATCCCATGGACAGAGGAGCTGGCGGGCTACAGTCCACGGGCTCGCGAAGAGTCGGACTTAGCACACATACTGAACCGGTATGTGGTTGATCTGAAATTCGGTTTCAGCTGGGCATGCTGTACTGTGTCTGGCAATCCCACGGCCGGAGTAACAGCCGCTTGAAAGACCCCACCTAACCTGCACCTTTCCCCGCTTTCTTCTGCCACAGCCTCATCACCCTGTTTCGTGCTTGTTCCAGCCACATTTCCTGAGCAGACAAGGCGCTTCCGGCCAAGGCACCCAGGATTCAAGGTCGGGAGACGCAGCGACTAAGTACAGACGGCAGGGGGCACCCTAGACCGACGTGGGGAGCTGCGCACTTGGGTGCCGGGGCTCTTCGGAGTCCGGTGCTGGCGGAAGGCTGGGGCTTTTGCACAGCGCTCTACTTCAAACCCGTCTGAACTTCTCCGGCCATTTCTCACCCCATCTCAAAGGGCTTCCAGGTCAAACAAGTCCTAATTTTCAATCTTTGAGTTGCTGCTACTGCTGCTAAGTCGCTTCAGTCGTGTCCGACTCTATGCGACCCCACAGACGGCAGCCCACCAGGCTCCCCCGTCCCTGGGATTCTCCAGGCAAGAACACTGGAGTGGGTTGCCATTTCCTTCTCCAATGCATGAAAGTGAAAAGTGAAAGTGAAGTCGCTCAGTCGTGTCCGACTCCTAGCGACCCCATGGACTGCAGCCCACCAGGCTCCTCCGTCCATGGGATTTGCCAGGCAAGAGTACTGGAGTCAGGTAGGAAAACACATACATGATCAGAATTAAACCCATATAGTTACACGGGTTTTTAAGTATCCAAGGGGGTGCTCTGTTGCATGCAACTATCTCAGATTTTAGTTGTTTGCTTTAAAATCAACTTATAAAACTTGTCATTCTGTTTATAAATTGGAACCTTTGGTATGAAAATAAAGGCACCACTGTATTCGTCTCCTCTCAGTGTGTGTATTAGTCACTCGGCTGTATCTTGACTCTTTGTGACCATCTGGACTGTAGCCCGCCAGGCTCCTCTGTCCATGGGATTCTCCAGGCAAGAATACTGGAGTGGGTTGCCATTCCCTTCTCAGACTCAGGGATTGAACTGGGGTCTCCTGCACTGCAGGCAGATTCTTTGCCATCTGAGCCACCAGGGAAGTCCATTTGTTTCCTAGAGGTGCCATAATAAAATCCCACAAACTGGGTGATGAAAACAACACAATTATTCGCTCACAGTTTTGGAAGCCACAAGTCCAAGGTCAAAGTGTCTTCAAGTTTGGTTCCCTCGAAGGTTCTGAGGAAGAACCTTTCCAGGCCCGCTCCCACGCTCCTGGTGGTTTGCTGGCATTCTTGGATGCTCCCCAGCTTGCAGAAGCATCACTCATCTCTCCCTCCCACCTCACATTCATGGATCCCATGTTTCTAGAACAGCGCCAGGCACAGCACACATTCAATCAACTATTTGTTAAATGAATGTCAAATTCACTGTGCTGAGCATTTCATGGCCTTTTCAATCTGGAAACATGTCCTTTTGTCCTGGCAATTTTTTTTTTTCTGTTTTGGCCATGCAGCGACGTTTGTGGGATCTTAGTTCCCCAACCAGGGATTGAACCCATGATCCTGCAGTGGAGTCTTAACTACTGGACCACCAGGGAAGTCCCATTTTTATATTTTTCGTTTTGACTCGGGGCCCTGGTGCGCAGACAGAGAGCAAAGCACTTTCAACACTCAAGCTGAACTCTTGCCAGCCGATTCTGGAAAAAAAAGAAGGGAAGGAAAAAGAGAAGTGAAATGCTTCATTGTACAATATGTACTATGTCAAAGCTGTTAGACGATACAAAAGAAAAAGAGACAAACAGAAGGGTTTTTCAGATGTTGCTTCTAACTTGCTACAACAAATAGGTTGATTCAAGGGACTTGTAAAATGTACTTCTTGAGAGTACGTGCATTCATTGGAGAGCTTTTATAAAGGTCTCTTTTAGACACAACAGCTGTAGAAGCACAGGGAGCTGGAAGCCGAAGACCCGGGTCAGAGCCCGGGGGGCCGCCAGTGAGTGGGTGATTTTGGTAAAGACCTTCCCCTCTCTGGATCCCCAACAACAGGCCATACAACTTCTACAGCTTGTCAGTCTGCCTGTTCGATTCCTCCCTATCAAGGATTAAGGTTTACCCTTGTTATTGTTTAGTTGCTAAGTTGTGTCCAACTGTGTGACTTGAACTGTAGCCCACCAGGTTCCTCTACTCATGAGATTTCCCCAGACAAGAATACTGGAGTGGGCTGCCACTTCCTTCTCCAGGAGAATCTTCCTACCTGGGGATCAAACCTGTGTCTGCCGCTTGGCACCTGGGAAGCCCAAGGTTTGCCCTAGATGCTCAACAGTCCGAAAATCAGCTTGCCTCTCATCACAGAGGAATGACAGAGCAGGTGACAGCTGATGGTGTTTCTTGATTAGTCAACAGCCTTTATCGAACATTTGCTCTCTGCCGGGCCTATTTTAGACCTGATGCAAAATCCAGCCTCCAGACACTGACACCAAATTAAATTTTGGCAACAGAGCTCTGGGTGAAGTAGAAAAGAATGGGCTTTCCTGGTGGCTCAGCAGTAAAGAATCCACCTGCCAATGCAGGAGACACGGGTGCAATCCCTGGGTCGGGAAGATTCCCTGGAGGAGGGCATGTCAACCCACTCCAGTATTCTTGCTTGGAGAATCCCGAGGACAGAGGAGCCTGGCTGGCTATAGTCCATAGGGTCACAAAGAGTCAGACATGACTGAAGCAGCTTGGTACGGATGCACTCATGCTATACAACAAAGTGACTCGTTATACACACACACACACACACACACACACACACACATGTACAATCTCCTTCATATTCTTTTCCGTTACGGCTTATCACAGGATATTGAACGTAGTTTCTCGTGCTATCCAGTAGGACCTTGTTTATTCATTCTCCATATGCCCATTTGCACCTGCTAGTCCTCCATTCCCCCTTTGGCTTGCCTGCTCCTCCTCTGTCTCCACATCTCCGCCCTTCCCTAGCTGGCAACCGTGTGAACCTGCTCCTTGGGGCTCAGGGGAGGTCATGGAGGCTGAATGATGCTCATTTCCTACAAACAAGACACAAAAGGGGGACACAGAAAGGCTTTTGTGCCCAGGAGTCCTGCAAGGTCTTGCCTGGTTTCAGACTCCGGGCAAAAATCTAACAATATACTCTAGAGAGACAGAGATATCACATCTACTCTTCACTCTTTGCATCACTCTTTGCAGAGGGTATTTTTATCCTCATTGTTCAGAAATGAGGAAACACTGGCCCTGTAACTTGGCTCACGATTGGTGTCACTCACTTGGCTCACTCTCCTACCACTTTAAGAAATTTTCTATTCTCTTCTTAGGAAAAGTTTTTTCACACTTAAAAATCTATTGTTCCATGTGCCTTTTTGTTGGAAAAGTACTTGGACTCCTTTTTAGCCTGACATTGGCTTGTTTTGTATCCACACTTGACCACAACCTCATTCATAACTGCTTTGGTTAACTGCCATTCTTCATGTTCATTTGAACGGCTAATGTTCTTGCTCTTATTTCACATTCCTGCTCTTGCTAAGTTACATTTATTATTTATTTTTATATTGTTATTATTATTTTGGCCATGCCACATGGCTTGTGGGATCTCAGTTGCCCGACCAGGGGTTGAACCAGCAAAAGCGCTGAGTCCCAACCACTAAGTTACCAGGGAACTCCATTATTTTCTAAAATCAATCTGATTTCTAATATCCATAGGTAGATTTGCGTTTCATCCCCTCACTGAGGTTAACATGTGTGAAATTTCTGTCTTTCCTAATTTTTCTAACTTCTGCCCATTTCCTGCTTTGAACATTAATTAAGAAGCTCAGCAGAAACAGATTGTCTGCTAAACATAGCTTGAATCTCTTGAGACTGGAAATTAGGGAAAAGCTAATGCTGGGATACAGGATGAACTGTCTGAGGAACGGTTTTGGAATGAGTCAAAAGGCGCAAGTGGCTATAATTAGGTGGTATTCATGCAGAGCTTTAAAAGCAGAGCTCCAAGGACGCAGGCTGGTTTCATTCACAAGCACCTTTCGAGCATGTGACATACGCCTGGTGGCTGTATGTGCTGAGCAGGCAAGGGGTTCAGGGCGGGGCCCTCCCTGGAGGAGCTCGCAGCCTATTATTTCTCATCTGTCAATTCTTCCTTTGTCATTTAGTGCAAGAGTGGTCTAAAGAAGCAAGGACCTAAGCCACACACCTGACACCCGAGAAGGCTGAGCCCGCTGTTTATAAACTCTACAGAAAGACTTCCCAGGCTATTCTGAAGTAGCGTTTCCTAGTCTTTTAGAATTAAAGAAAGAATGGGCTAGTGGGTCTCAAAATATGGTCGTAAGTGCAGCAGTGGCATCACCTGGGATTCTGTTGGAGATGCACATTTTCTTTCTTTTTAATATTTATCATATTTATTTGGCTGCACTGGGTCTTCAAGTTGAGTCTGGTGGGATCTAGTTCTCTGACCAGAAATGGAACCTGTGCGCCTCCCCCCCCTCATTGGGAGTGCAGAGTTTTAGCCACTGGACCACCAGGGAAGTCCCAAGACGTAGATTTTCAAATCCCACCCCAGAATGACAAACTCAGGAAGTCTGTGGTTGGGGCCCTGCAGAGTCCAGAATCACCTGTGACTTCAGCACAGGTTAAAGATTGAGAACCTCCGCTCTAGGCAAAATCTCACACAGCTCCCTTTTTTGCCTTCCTGCTAAGGTCCCAGTTTGTTTCCTTTGATCTTCCACTCTGAAGGCCCTTCCACTCCCCTCTCCCAAGGCCTCCAAGTTCGAAGTGCAGGTTGTGGACCAGGGTGCTGGTGTTCGTGGCCTGGAGGGCTGAAGTCCAATAGCCCCTGCTCACCTGGGGAGGAGCACCAAGGCTGTGTCTGCCTACAGGGGACGCCTTGCTGTGACCCTTCCTCAGGATCAGGACCCCCCTGATTTCACTAATTGTCCGCAGCGAAGATGAATAGAAGATCCAAATGATGATGGCAAATGCATTCACCGGTTCCCTTTTTAACAGGTGTTCAGTGACCACCCAGAAAGTCCTTCCGCCTGCAGAAGAGATAAAAGACAGGTGGGTGGACTAAGAAGCTTAGAACCTACCTTGGTTGAAGAAAGAAATATGAAAAAGACAGTGTGAGAAAGAAAGAGAGATCAATGTGACTTAAATACAAGTCCCCACATAAGGAGAAAGACCACCGGAAAAAGAGGAGAGAAATCAATTCCAGTGATCTGCAGAGATTAGATGTGGCTTCTCAGAGCCAATAAGGACAGGACCACTCACAGTAATACCCACACCTCATCCACTGCGAGAATGTAACCATTCTCAGCAATCGGACTGCCGGCGCTCCAGAAATATCAACATTACTCTGAACTAGGAGCAGCAGTGCTAAGCAGCTAAGTCATGACTCTGCGCTCACTCTGAAGGGATGCATGGTGAAGGGCCCCAGAGGCACCCAGTGGAGGGGCTTCGATCACATCAATGTAGCTTTCAGTCTCCTCGGAAAGAAAAAGAAGAGGCTCCAAGTTGACAAACAGTGGGGAAATAAAAAGGAACTGGTTACTGTTTGCACGATCTGTAGTCGTGTACAGAACATGACCAAAAGTGTCACGCTGGGCTTCTGCTACAAGATGAGGTCTGTGTGTGCTCACTTCCCCATCGATGTTGCTATTCAGGAGAATGGTTCTCTTGCTGAAATCTGAAAATTTCGGGGGTGGAAAATACATCCGCAGGATTCAGATGAGGGCAGACATTGCTTATTCAGTACCTCAAGCCCAGGAAGATGAGTAGAGTCTTGAAGGAAACCACACGGAACTTGTGTCAGATTCAGCAAGCCACAAGGATATCAGAAAATTTTTGGATGGTATCTACGTTTCTGAAAAAGGAACAGTTCAGCAGGCTGATGAATAAGCTCTGGGTGGTCTGGCTACAGAAACCACAAGATGCCAGATGGTTCTTTGGACTCATTTGTGATATTTTAAAGATGAAATAAAAGCTCTTTTGATTTGAAAAAAAATAATAATGCCAGCAATAATCACCCTGGTTTTCTTTTTCAGTTCACTTGATAAAATTCACATAATGGACCATTCTAACCATTCAATACATACAATTCAGTGATTTTTACTAGACTTACGAAGTTGTGCAACCATCACCACTGTCTAATTCCAGAATGCTGTCAACACCACAAAAAGAAATCCCTTACCTCTTAGCAGTCACTCTCGTTCCCCCAGTCCCTGGAAGCCTGTATCTACATTCTGTCTCTATGGATTTGTCCAGTCTGGAATTACTCTGTAAACGGAATCATACAACAGGTGGCCTTTCGTGTCTGGCTTATTTCACTAGTATCATGTTTTTGAGACTGATTTACGGGTTTGGAGTTTCCTTCTGGGGCAATGAAAATGTTTTGGAGCTAGATAAAGGTGATGGTTCCACAACATCATGAATGTACTGAATGTCACATTTTAAAATGATTGACTCTGTGTTATGTGAATTTTGACTCAAATTTTTAAAGTGAAGTAAAAAAAACAAAACAAAGTAGATACCTTTTGATGCCTTCGGATTGTGGTGCTGGAGAAGACTCTTGAGAGTCCCTTGGACTGCAAGGTTATCAAACCAATCAGTCCTAAAGGACTGAATATTTATCGGAAAGACATGCTGAAGCTAAATCGCCAATACTTCGGCCTCCTGATTCGAAAAGGTGACTCACTGGACAAGCCCCTAATGCTGGGAAAGATTGAAGGCAAAAGAAGAGGGAGGCAGAGGATGAGATGGTTAGATAGTATCACTGACTCAAGGGACATGAATTTGAGCAAACTCCAGGAGACAGTGAAGGACAGGGAAGCTTGGCATGCTGCAGTCCATGGGGTTGCAAAGAGTCAGACACTACCCAGCAACTGAACAGCAACCACCTTTTGACTCAGCAGTTCCACTTTAAGAATTTCTCCTGTGGGTATACATGAACGTATGGAACACGATGTATGTTCAGGGCTGGTCACTGCAGCGGTGTTTGAAAGATCAGCTTATTAGAAACAACTGAGATGTCCAGCAGGGAACCAGTTAAATAAGAGATGGTGCAACCATGAAGTGGGACTTCCCAGGTGGCGCAGGGGTAAAAGAATCCGCTTGTCAATCGAGGAGTCGAAGGAGATGAGAGTTAGGTCCCTGGGTCAGGAAGGTCCTTGAGAGGAAGAAATGGCAACCCATTTCAGTATTCTTGCCTGGAGAATCCCATGGACAGAGGGGCCTGGTGGGTTACAGTCCATGGGGTCGCAAAGAGTCGGGCACGACTGAGCGCGCACACAGACAACCGTGAACTAGAAGAGCCATTAAATAAAATAACGAAGCTCTTTGGGTACTGTTAGGGAAAGTATCCAAGTTAAAGTATCAAGTAAAAAATGCAAAATACAAAGCAGAGTCTATAGAGACTACCACTGGTGTAAGAAAGCGGGAAAAAAATAAAAGATCTGAGTTACCTACTTTATGTGGAGAGGAACTGGGGACAGAACAGTGGGAGAGAGGATTTCCACTCTGTTCTGTTTGTTATTTTTGAATCTTGAATCATGGGACTATATTATCTACAGTCAATGGATATTCAATTGTAACATGCGACTGCAAAGAAAAGGTATCAGTTAACAATTATTTAGTGTGTCTCAGCCCAGTTAAAGCTCAAGGCTGTCGTCTAGGCATTAGGTCCCAAATCACTAAATTCTCAGGACGGCTGGGGAGAGCGATCCCAGGGAAAGTCGCCTACACTCAAAAGCCGGGAACAGCTTAAAGCTGCAAGGATGGTTGCTTAGCAACTAGAGAGAGGAGGCGGGCCATACTGCGCACGCGTACATATAGGCCCAGAGGGCGCCGATAGGTCGTTTTGCGCACGCGCGGACTCCGGCCTCGGGGTGGTCGGGACCTGACGGTTGCTAGGGTGACAGGGATACAACATGGCGGCCGGATCCTAACGCTCTCCGTTTAGGGACCACCACGGAGGTCCTAGTTCGGGACCCTGCCTCTAAGGAGTGGAAGCCAGGGCCTACACTTTCTGTCCCTTTCCTCTCCGTCCAGTATCGGCAAGGGGTTGTCGCCGGCTTCCGCACCCAGGATGAAGAGTTGAGTGGAGCCGCGAGGGGCGGGTGGGGGCCGGCTTCGCGAGGCTCTCGGTGGGCGTGGGAGGTGGGCAGTGTGGGGACCCCAAACCTAGGTGGGCTGTCGGGGACCCGCGTCCCGGGGGCGGCCGGAGAGGGCAGCCCGAGGGTTTCAGGGCTGATCGGGCTGTGAGGGGTCTCAGGACGTCGACCCGAGTCCAGCTGAGGTTTATTTTGGTGCGAGGTTACATTAGACTTTGGGGAGTTTTTCATTCTTGTAAATGGGTTGAAAACATTTGGCAGTAAGTAGTGAGCGGTTACCGTGTGGCTTCCTACCTTTTACTGTCATTGGTTTAGTAGACAATTGAGAGGAAAGCTTGGCTGTGTATTTTACTTTATTATTATTTTGGGGTCAGGTAGTACTGCTTTCGGAGAAGGCAATGGCACCCCACTCCAGTACTCTTGCCTGGCAAATCCCATGGACGGAGGAGCCTGGTGGCCTGCAGTCCATGGGGTCGCTAGGAGTCGGACACAACTGAGCGACTTCACTTTCACTTTTCACTTTCATGCATTGGAGAAGGAAATAGCAACCCACTCCAGTGTTCTTGCCTGGAGAATCCCAGGGGCGGGGGAGCCTGGTGGGCTGTTGTCTATGGAGTTGCACAGAGTCTGACACGACTGAAGCGACTTAGGAGCAGCAGCAGCAGCAGTACTGCTTTTGTCAGAACTTCTTTACAGAAATTTTGGAAGAGCCTTTCAGTAAAAGAGCATTGCTGGGAAGTTATGAAATGAGATGGTCATCCTTGAAAATGTGAGGGGTACCATATTTATCTGTGCTTCAATTTGTGGATTATGAACAATCCAAGCATAATCAACTAGGATGGGCTGCTTTTTTATTTCTACATTACTGTACAGATGTACTTGTCATTTATGCTGTGAACCTGAGGTCCAGAAAAATTCCAACCTGTTTTGCTGTGAAAAGATTAAATTATGTTGGGTGTAGTTATGATGTTAAATTTGCATTGTATCCTGATTGTCAATTGGTAATTGGTATATGGCATAAATTGGGTAACAAAGGTGTTTAAAACAATTAATTCATCTCATTCATCCTTTCCAAGACATTCTTATTTTCTTCATATGATTAATTTTTCCCTGCACTGGGTCTTCATTGCTTCACGCAGGCTTTCTTTAGTTATATCATGTGGGGCCCACTCTTTTTTGTGGTGCCTGGGCTTACTGTGGTGACTTCTCTTTTTTCTGAGCACAGGTTCTAGTGCACAGGCTTCAACAGTTGGAGCACTCAAGCTCAGTAATTGCGGCTCACAGGCTTAGTTGCTCCCAGGCAAGTGAAATATTCCCTGACCAGGGATTGAACCCGTGTCCTCTACATCGACAGGAGGATTCTTACCCACTGTACCACCAGCGAAGTCCAAGAGGTTGTTATTTTCTTTTGTTAGATATTGTTTACATGATTATCTTTTTCAGTGACACACCCAAAGCAGCAGTTAGAATACAAGGCCTACAGAAGGCTTTACATCTCTATGTATAGTGTGGACTTATATGCACGTATTTTTTACTGTATTCCTTTTTTTTCCTTCCCAGCTATTCATTTTGAAAAATTTTGAATCTACAGAAAAGTTGCAAGAAGACTACACTGAATATCCGTGCACCCTTCATCTACATGCTCCACTTGCCTTGTGTTTGTGTGCTGTCTCACTGTGCTCTGGCATTTTCTGTCTCTCTCCGTTATGTATTTTCACTAAACCTTCTGAGAGTTAGCTGTAGACATCATTACATTTCACCATTAGTAATTCAGCAAGTATCTGCTAAGAACAAGAACATTCTCCTACATAATCACAGTAAATAGCATGCTGATACAATACTGTTATGTAATATGCAGTCTAGATCTCACATTTCCCCAGTTATCCCAGTAATATCCATGATAGGTGTTTTTATTTTTTCCAGGATCCCAGTCAAAAATCACAAATGTTAGCATATACACACACATAGTACACACACACACATGATCTATATGTTAACATTTGCATTTTATGATTTGTATCTTTTAAACTTTTGTTTTTTAAAAACTATTTATTTGGCTGCACCGGCTCTTAGCTGCAGCATGCGGGATCTTCAGTGTGATCGGGATCTTCACATGGGATCTGGTTCCCTGAGCAGGGATCGAACCCAGAGCCCCTGCCTTGGGAGCTTGGCGTCTTAGCCACTGGGTCACGAGGGAAGTCCCAAAGGGTGCAGTTTAAATTTTAAAATTTTGTGTTTTTTCAAGTATAATTGACCCACAATGCTGCTCGTCCCAGCTGCACAGCGTAGTTATAGTGTTTCTACACATACAAAATGACCGTTTTTATGAGTTTATGAATAATTTCACATTTTTTTTAATTTTCATGATGTTTAGTAATTCAGGTCACCATTTTTCCCATAGTGCATGAACTAATTAATTTGGTACAGCCTTCTTTATTGAAGGATCTTGACCTTGTTTTTAGTGATTTGGTTTGAAGTACTTTCTCTCTCAAAGAGAGTGGGAATTAGAAGCTGAATCCTCTTTTAAACTCTAGTTGAGAGTTACACTTAGTAATTAACTTGCCCCTTAGTTCTGAATGGAGAAGGAAATGGCAACCCAGTCCAGAATTCTTGTTTGGAAAATCCTGTGGGTGAGAACCCTGGTGGAGTATAGTCCATAGGATCACAAGAGTCGGACACGACTGAGCGACTAAAACAACATTAGTTCTGATGCTTATCACCCGCCTTGATTAAGATCTTTAGAAGCAGTTGTAATACAGATAGTTGGATTTGAGTGTGACAATTTTAGAATTGCACAAAAAGTGAATTTGAACTCCATTTTCATGCTTTAAATGAGGCTCAAATTCCACTTAAACAGGCCTTGGTTTGGTAAAAATGAATAGAATCTTAATATGAACAACTTATTTATCTTCTGCATTCTATCTGCCTTTTTCATATAGCTATGTTATTTAAACTTTTAAAAAATTGTTTATTTATTTTGTCTGCTGGGTTTCCGTTGCTGTGTACTCGCAGTCTTTCTGTAGTTGCAGCAAGTGGGGGCTGCTCTCTAGTTGCAATTCATGGGCTTCTCATTGCAGTATCTTCTGTTGTTGCTGAGCATCGACTCTAGGCTCATGGGCTTAGTCACTCCAAGGCAAGTGGGATCTTTCCAGACCAGGAATCAAACCTGTGTCTGCTGCACTGGTAGGCAGTTCCCAGCCACTGGCCACCAGAGAAGTCCTATCAATGTTTATACTCCTCAGCATATAAGCCTTTCACTTTCTTGGTAGGATTTGTTTTTATTATTTTTTGACGTGATTTAAAAGGGATTATTGTTTATATTCCTTATCTATATTTTGTTGTTAAAGAAATGCAACCAATTTCTGTATGTTAATCTTGTATCCTGCTGCCTTGCTGAACTTTTTTTTTTTTTACATCAAAACAATTTATTAACAGAAAGCAATAATTTGAGGAGTCCTGTTCACAGACGGCGACCACAGCGACCCCCCTTCCTGCGGGTGCTGTCGGAGGGGATAGGGGTGACATCCTCAATCCGCCCAATCTTCATCCCTGAGCGGGCGAGGGCTCCGAGCGCTGACTGGGCCCCTGGTCCAGGATTCTTGGTCCTGTTTCCTCTTGTGGCCCGGAGCTTGATGTGGAGGGCAGTGATGGCCAGCCCCTTGCATCTCTGGGCTTCATCTTGGGCAGCCAACGTGGCAGCATATGGAGAGGACTCATCTCGGTGAGCCTTCACCTTCGTCCCACCAGTTACGCGGCCGATGGTTTCCTTGCCAGAAAGATGGGTGACGTGCACAAAAGTGTCGTTGAAGGATTCAAAGATGTGGCACACGCCAAATACCTTTTCTCCTTCAGCCACCTGAGGGCTGAGGCTGACGACCGGTCCTTCCTTCTTTTCCTTCCCCTTGCAAGGTGCCATTTCTGTGCGTCTTCTCCAGACTCCACCACCGGAAAGAGAGGGTGGATGCCTTGCTGAACTTAGTCAGTTCTTGTAGTTTGTGTGTCTTTAGGGTTTTCTCTCTATAGTATCATGTCGTCTGCATATGATGACAGTTTTACCTCTTCCCTTCCAGTCTGGCCATCTTTTGTTTTTCTTGTCTGATTGCTGTGGCTGAATCTTCCAATACTGTGTTATATAAAAGTGGTGAGAGTGGGCATCCTTATCTTGTTCCAGACTTTAGTGGAAAGGCTAAGAGCCTTTTCATTTTTGTTCAGTTCACTTCAATCGCTCAGTCACGTCCAACTCTTTGCAACCCCATGGACTGCAGCATGCCTGGCTTCCCTGTCTATCACCAACTCCCAGAGCATAGTCAAACTCATGTTTGAGTGATGCCATCCGGTCATCTCATCCTGTCTCCCCTTCCCCTCCCGCCTCCAGTCTTTACCAGTGTCAGGGTCTTTTCCAATGGTCAGTTCTTCCCATCAGGTGGCCAAAGTATCAGAGCTTCAGCTTCACCATCTGTCCTTCCAATGAATATTCAGGACTGATTTCCTTTAGAACTGACTGGTTTGATCTCCTTGCTGTCCAAGGGACTCTCAAGAGTCTTTTCCAACACCACAGTTCAAAAGCATCAATTCTTCAGTGCTCAGCTTTATTTATGGTCCAACTCTCACATCCATACATGACTCCTGGAAAAACCTTAGCTTTGACTAGACAGACCTTTGTTGGCGAAGTAATGTCTCTGCTTTTTAACATGCTGTCTGGGTTGGTCATAGTGTTTCTTCCAAGGAGCAAGCGTCTTTTAATTTCATGGCTGCACTCACCATCTGCAGTGATTTTGGAGCCCCAGAAATCAAGTCTGTCACTGTTTCCATTGTTTCCCCATCTGTTTGCCATGAAGTGATGGGACAGGATGCCATGATCTTAGTTTTTTGAACGTTGAGTTTTAAGCCAGTGTTTTCATTCTCCTTTTTCACTGTCGTCAAGAATATTTTTAGTTCCTCTTTGCTTCCTGCCATAAGGGTGGTGTCATCTGCATATGTGAGGTTATTGATATTTCTCCTGGCAGTCTGGATTCCAGCTCACATACCTCATTGTTTTTACTGGCTACATAATATTTCAGCTTGTGGATTCAATCCCTGATCAGGGAATGAAGCTCCCCAAGCCACGTGGCCAAAAAGAAGATGCAGAACTTTCTGTCGCCCCCGAAAGCTGTCTTGTGCTCCTTTGCAGTCAGTCCCCTCCTCCACTCCTGGCTCCCGAGGTCATTGATATGCTTTCTATTGCTAATGTGTTGCCTTTTCTAGAATTTCATATAAATGTAATGAGTATAAATGTATGTGGTTTTCTGATTCTATCTTCTTTGTTTAGCATTTTTTTTTGGGTCCATGCATGTAGTGGCATCTTAGTAGTTTGGTCCTTTTTATTGCTGTATTCAGCCCATGAATATGCCACAGTTTGTTTATTCATTTTTCGGTTAGTGAACATTTGGATTGTTCCATTTTGTGGCTATTGTGAATAATGCTGCTATGAACATTCGTGTACAAGTCTTTGTGTGGACGTATGTTTTCATTTCTCTAGATTCCTAGGAGCTGAATTGCTGGATTGGGTTGGAAGTGTGTATTTACTTTTATAAGAAACTTCCTGCTTTCTAAAGTGGCTATGCCATTTTTAATTTACCATCATCCATGTGTGAGAGATCCATTTATTCCACATCCTAGCCAACACTTGGTATTTTCAGCCTTTTAAATTGGAGCCATTCTAGTGAATGTGCTTTAACTTGGGTTTTAAGAGCTGCTGCTGCTGCTGCTAAGTCGCTTCAGTCGTGTCCGACTCTGTGTGACCCCATAGACAGCAGCCTACCAGGCTCCACTGTCCCTGGGATTCTCCAGGCAAGAACACTGGAGTGGGTTGCCATTTCCTTCTCCGATGCATGAAAGTGAAAAGTGAAAGTGAAGTCGCTCAGTCGTGTCCGACTCTTCGCAACCCCATGGACTGCAGCCCACCAGACTCCTCTATCCATGGGATTTTCCAGGCAAGAGTACTGGAGTGGGGTGCCATCGCCTTCTCCATTTAAGAGCTAGTTGTTGTCATTTTATTTGTTCAGCAACTGTCTACGGTCTTCCCCAATGGCTCAGTCGGTAAACAGTCCGCCTGCAATGCAGGCAACGCAGGAGACCCAGGTTTGATCCCTGGGTCAGGAAGATCCCCTGGGGGAGGAAATGCCAGGAGAACCCCATGGACAGAGCAGCCTGGCAGGCTACTGGCCAGGGGGTTGCAAAGAATCAGACACGACCGAGCACACTGGCACACACAGCACTGTCGTGAAAGGCACAGGTTACGGCTCAGTGCAGACGCGGTCGGGATATTGTGACTGGAGTGCCTGGTGGACTGCCTGGAGCAGAAGGCCCGGAAGGGTCCAATAAGGGAAGAGCAAGCGCGACTGCGGTCGCCACTCGAAAGGTCATGCCGCTCACGGCTGGAGTCTGCGCCACTGGTCCTTATACCAAAGAGTGGGTCTCTATATCATGGGCTTCCCCGGTGGCTCAGACGGTAAAGAATCTGCCTGTTGTGCAGGAGACCTGGGTTCAGTCCCTGGGTCAGGAAGATCCCCTGGAGCAGGAAATGGCAACCCACTCCAGTATTCATGCCCAGAGAACCCCATGGACAGAGGAGCCTGGCGGACTACAGTCCGTGGGGTTGCAAAGCGTCGGACACGACTAACACTTTCACACGTTCATACCATTGGCAGTGGGGTTCCCAAGCCCTGCCTTTCCCATGGGCATTGCCAGCCGAGCCATGGCTTGGGAAAGGGTCTGTGGTCGCCGTTCTCACGAGTACACTTGTGTGACCTCTGCATCTCCTGGACAGCGTTCTGCTCATGGGAGCCAGCAGTGGCGGTGTGGCTGGGAAGTTATTCTGGGGTCAGACTCCCTGCGTGTGCAGCCTCCTGCTTCATTGGTGTGGCCCTGGGCAGGATACCCAAATTCTCGGTGCCATAGTTCCTCATTTGTAAGATGGGCTAATGGGGTACCTGTTCCATGGGGTTGTTGAGATGATTAAGTGAAAAGTGGTGCGTGATGCTTAGCGTTCAGACCTTGGCATTTGATAAATATCTTTCTCTGATAGAAGGAACCAGGACTCCTTGGCCAAATGGCAATCCTAGTCTGAAACAGGAAATATACAAAATTTTGTAGTGCCAGAAAGTAAGAAAGCACTGAAAAAACAGATAATGTAAACCGAGACAAACAAACCTTGTGGATGGGAGCATGTCAAAGGGACCAAGGAGCCAACAGAAAGAGCTCCTAAAGGCCAGAGCGGGAGCAGTTTGAAGCCACACCCTAAAGTAGCATTAGATTCTCCCAGAATATAAAATAAATATCCATGGATTCCCGCTAACATTGATGAAAAAACATATTCTGAAAGACAGTCTGATGGAGGGCTGTGAAGGTAGTTTAAGGAGCGTACTTCCAGTCATTTACCTCCCTACCTTCCTGATCTCTCTGTTGTTTATATGGATGGTCTGACCTGGGAAAGGAAGTGACCTGCGAAACAGGAGAGCTCCTTGTGTGATCTGAAATACCCGGTATTTAAACGCAGATGAATAAAAAAGGATTGGGAGGCAGTTAGTCAGTAGTCATAACTTTGTGATTCAGCTGTCCAAGTTCCTCCTGCAGTGTGTGTCTGGAGGACTGTAGGAGCGTTGGATTGGGGGCATGGGACGTGGCATTTCTTCTTTGATTCATTTGTTGAGGAGGATGCACAGGGCATGGAAGAGGCCAGTAGACTTTGCCTTTAAGAGGCTCACAGCCTTGTGGAGAGAGGTGCAGAGTGGACACGAACAGGTCTGTGGCAGAGGACAGGGTGCCCACAGAAGGAGGAAAGGCATCTGCTCTGAGGCCTGCCTACCAGGTTGGTCCTGGGAGATTAGAATCTATAGCGTCACATACTCAGTTTTGGACACTAAGCATCCATTAATTTGGCCTTTAATATTGTCTAAACGGGAGTGTGCCTCTCTCCCTCTGCCTCTCTTTTAAAGTAAAGGACCTAAAGCTGGGGGCTCGGGAACACTGTCCTCGAGCTGAGGGACTGTGTCTTCCTGACCTCTGTGACCTCCATGCGTGGCCCAGCGCCTGACGTGTAGCTGGTGCCCGTGGGCTTCAGTGATGTCCACAGTCCTGTAGTCATACCGCCAGGGGTGTTTAATTCATTTAGGCTGAAGCACAGTGCGCACTGGGCTTCCCAGGCGGCACTAGTGGCAAAAACAAAAACCCGCCTGCCACAGCAGGAGATGCAAGAGACACGGGTTCGATCCCTGGGTCGGGAAGATCCCCTGGAGCGGAGCATGGCAACCTACTCCAGGGGTCTTGCCTGGAGACTCCCATGAAGACAGCCCGTAGGGTCATAGAGAGCTGGAGACAACTGAATCGATTTAGCATGCATGCATAACAGAAATTTTGTTGGGTGGGAGGTGTGGGTCCCAAGACCACCCCTAGATTTGCTAGAGAACTCACAGGATTCAGGTTACACTTTTGCTCACAGCTGTGATGTCCTCAGTGAAAGGACAAAGAGCAGCGAAGGAGGGAGTGCCGTGGGGCAAAGCCTAGAGGAAACGAGACACGAGCCCCCTAGTCCTCTCCTAGCGGAGTCCCCTAGGACGCCTTCGTTCTCCCAGCAGCGCACTGTGGCAGCACGTGTGTGACCTGTTCTCTGTCAGCACAGCTCATGAGAGCCCCGCTGCCCCGGGGTTTTTACTGGGGGCTGAGAACATGGACACCCTCTGCAGGTTCAGTGCAAACCATGCTGCTTGCTTGAACGGTGTAGGCATTGTGAGTGACTCTTACTGCAGAGACTGTTGGGAGCCCTTCCCAAATCTGGGTTTCCAGGTGGCACCCAGGGCCAGCCTTGCAAGCAGATGTCTCTATGGGGAGTGGCTTTAGGCCCGCCACGTGAGCTTTTTCTGCACAGTAATAGACTGTCTCTTTTCAGGGAAATTTCTGGGCATTCCAGTCTAGTCCATCCAAGAGAAGGGAAAGGTTTGATGCTGTTTTAATGAGCAGCAGTTACTCCCTGGCTGTTCCTTGATGAGTAGGAGTGGGGTTAGGCAGGTCGGGTGGGTCTTCCTGAGCACCAGAGGATGTATTACTCAGTAGAAGCATCCGTCTGGTTGAATTTCCCCACAGTTTCAAGTTTGGAGGCTCCCTAAAAATTTGTCAAAGTTGTTTTATGATGCTCCAAACTGGACAAACTAGTGGTAAGCCACACACAGGGCCTGTAATTTGGCCAGTTTGTTTTGAAGAAGCTTCTCGGGAGGATTCACCCAAGAATCTTACCAGTCTGGTTCCAAGACTTACTGGGCAGGTTACCTGTTTGAGGGAGGCCCTGGGCTTTAGTTGAAGCTGTGGTTGTCAAGCGGGTTACAGCTTCTGGTTTTAGTCAGAAGGGCTCTGACGCTTGTATCCTGAAGACCCCACCAGGGCTGAGCCCTGCCTTACTCCAGCCAGCCGCTCTCAGAGGGCGAGCGGAAGAACTGTAGAAATGGCAGAACAGCTTCAGACTCCTGCCGTGCTGGGAGCTCGGTCAGTTACGGTTTACTCAGGGAAGACTTGGTGAAGAGGGATTGTGGGGCTTAAGCATCCAAGGCAGCCCCAGGAGTCCTCAGAGACCTGTGTGCTCACATGCAGCTCAGCCCCCGCGTGCTCCGGGGACACACGGCTGATTTGAGGAAAGTCACTGAGGAATTCCGTAGTCAGGCCAGTTTCTCTTTGACCTAAGCCGCGTTCCCTAAGCTTGTTTGCTCGTGGAACCCTCTTTTGGGGAGCACCCGTTACTGTCTTAGGGGTACTAGTGTTTTGCAGAACTCAGTCTGGAAAATGCTCGCTGAGAGTTTGTCAGCGCCCTTGGGTAGATTTCCTGCAGGTAATGCCTGGGGAGGCCCTTCCTGGTGTGATGGCCCAGCCTCTTCACACACAAAGCACAGGCGGGCGCAAGGCCTGGCTCCCATCCGCTGCTCGCTCAGGGGCGGGGCTTCCAGCGCACAGGTTTCCTTCCATGTGGACTGCCGTTCAGTCACTGAGCTGTGTCTGACTCTTTGCAACCCCATGAACTGCAGCACGTCAGGCTTCCCTGCCCTTTATCATCTCCCTGAGTTTGCTCAAATGTATGTCCATTGAGTCGCTGATACTATCCAACCATCTCATCCTCTGTCGTTCTCTTCTTCTCCTGCCTTCAGCCTTTCCCAGCATCAGGGTCTTTTCCAGTGAGTCAGCTCTTCGCATCAGGTGGCCAAAGTATTGGAGCTTCAGCTTCACTCAGCATCAGTCCTTCCAATGAATATTCAGGGTTGATTTCCTTTAGGATGGACTGGTTTGATCTCCTTGCAATCCAAGGGACTCTCAAGAGTCTTCTCCAGCACCACAATTCAAAAGCATCAATTCTTCGGTGCTCAGCCTTCTTTATGAATGGAATGGTCATAAGACTGAAACTGTATCTCATTGTCCCAAGCATTCTTTTTTTTTTTTTTTTGCTGTTGTTTTTTGTCTGTTTGCTTGGTGTAATGTGGTTTATGTCCAGCTCTTGTAAGTTGCCAGGACCAAGTACTGTTAGTGTTGGGGCTGGCAGTCCTGCCCAGAGAGTTTTCATTTGGGAAATAGGATGGAGACCTGTTTAAGGAGCCAGAAGAGGCTCTCTGGAGCTAACCACAGGACATCTAGTCTCCCTGTTAGGGGGTCTGTGGAGGAATGTAAATGGTCCCTAAACTTTGCTTTCCTCATTCAAGAGGTGGTTTCAGTCGGCTTTAGTTGTGAGGACCAGTGAGTCTCACTACACTTCACAGTGTGGAGGTGTCTTATAATTATAACCATTAGTTAAGGCTGAGCTTGAGAACAGGACACATCTAGAGCAGGAAGGCCCGGCCCTCCCGGGAGCTAGAGCCGTGGTGAGAGGCAGCTCGTGTTGGCCTGGACAGTGGGACTTTGTGCGCGTGACTCTTCCGACAGCAGCGTGATCTGAGTCTGCTTTTCTTTGTGCCTTTCCCTGCATGTCCTCTTTACTGTATATCTTTCCTGTTCCTCATATTTTCTACTTATTCCTAACTTTGGCTTGCTTTTTTTTCTTCCAATTTTTAAATATTGGAGTATAATGTCCGTCCAGAAAACTGCACACTCTAAAGGAGGGCCTCCTTTTTCAGACAGAGCAATTTTTAATACCTTGTGTGAATTCTGATTTGAACAAACAGGAAAAAGGCTCAGTTTTTTAGAGTAATGTTTTTGAGAAATAGTGTGCTTAAAGATTTTAAAAGTGCTTATCCGTTAGCAGGAAGTTATGAGTGCAGGTTGGCGAGTTTTCAGAAAGTGAGCATAGTCGGTAACCTGCCGCAGAGCCGGAGCAGAGCTCACCGTGTCCTGAAGTCCCCAGGGCAGCCACTGTTCTGACTCGACACCACAGGCCGGGCTGTCTTCACAGCTTTATTGAGATGTAATCTGCATACTGTAAAGTTCACCCAGGTAAAGTATATGATTGGGTGGTTGTTGGCGTTCTTACTGAGTGCTCCAGCCATCATCATAACCTCTAAAGCACCTTCATCGTCACCCTAAAAAGAAACTGGGATCAGCTCGCCTCGATGCCCCATTTCCTGCAGGCCCCGCCCACCCTTGGCAACCGCTGACCTACTCTCCGTGTCCATGGATTTGCCTGTTCTGGACATTTCATGTAAATAGCCTTTTGTGCTTGGCTTCCTTTACTTAGCCTAATGTTTTCAGGGTTCTTCAGTGTTGCAGCCTGTGTCTCTGGCTGAATACTGTCATCGTGTAGCGAGACCATACTGTGTTGATCCGCTTTATTTATTTGGCTGTGCCAGGTCTTATTTGTGGCACTCGGAATCTTCCCTTATTTAGTTTTTATTGCGGCATACGGGATCTTTAATTGCAGCATATGGGATCTAGTTCCCTGATGAGGGCTCGAACCTGGGTCCCTATGTTGGGAGTGCAGAGTCTTAGCCACTAGACTGCCAGGAAGTCCCTGTTAACCAGTTCTTTAGCTGATGGACGTTTCTTTTCTTCCCACTTTTGGCTATTGTGAAGATGTTTCCGTGAACATATATGTACCAGCTATTGTTTAGACTTATGCTTTCATTTCTCTTGAGTCTATACCCCGGAGCAGAATTCTGAGTCATAGCTGTCTTAGTTTATACTTCCGGCAGAAGTGAATGGGAATGTATAGGATTGTAAAGAAAATCTAAACATTATGTCATTTTACCTGGAAAGACTTTAGTATCAACACTTCTTGCTAACAGATAAGCACTTTTAAAATCTTTAAGCGCACTATTTCTCAAAAACATTACTCTAAAAAACTGGGCCTTTTTTCTGTCAGTTTGTTCAAATCAGAATTCACGCAAGGTATTAAAAATGTGCTCTGTCTGAAAGAAGAGGCCCTCATTTGGAGCGGGATCGTTTTAAAAGCCTGCTCTCTGTCGGTGTGGGTCTGGGACCTGCAAGTGCTGGGCTCTGGTCCAAGCTTGTTTCGGAGGCTTCTGATCTTCCCGCTTCTGCTCAGTTGCACGCTCAGTGTTCTCTCCTACACGTCCCTCTCAACCTGTCTTGTTTCTGTCCTGCCTTGCTGCCTCAGTCTACAGGAGTCTTCTGGCTCTCTAAGGCACGTGCTTGGGTGGGGTGGAGACTGGCTGCCCTCCTGTAACTTTCCAGTGACCTTGGTGCAAGGCTGAGTAGCTTGTTCACCTGTCAAGTCTCACAAATGCTTTCTGTGAGGTTTTTTAGGTCTTCTCCTCCTCTTGGACCACAGAAGCTTTTCTAACCCAATGAAGCATTTGCTTTCTGGGCTTCTCTGACGCCTTCCTTTTCTGCTTGGAAAGTAGCACGTTTCCCCTGCGCTCACTTCTGTCTGGAGGGCCCTTGTCGGGTCGTCATATTCACCACCCTCCGTCATCCTGGCCTTCCTGCTGCTGTTCCTGGGCTGACAGGCTCCATGGACACTTGGCTTGCGAAAGGCCGAGTCGCTGCAGGCAGTTGCACCCTGACGAGCCGGGCCCTCCAGCCGGCCTGCTCCCTGCCCCTCACTGCTCCACGGGCAGGTCTCCGTCTTTGTTCCCAGCGCGCTCCCGGAGACTCCTTTCTGTGCCTGTCTAGGTTGGGTCAGGAAGGCAGGCGCTGCTCCGCTGTTTCAGGTGGGATTTAACGTAGTGACTGGGAGGCTTATAGAGCCACCGCCTGGGCCCAGGTGATGGTGGTGGTGGCCACAAAGCCAGGGAGACGTGCTGTCGGCTTCCAGAAACGCAGGGAACGCCGCCCCAGGAGCCTGCCGCAGGCCGCCGGGCCTTGTGTGGGACCTCGGGGTGGTTTTCGGGAGCGTGCTCCCGGCCGCTGAGGCACGGCCACGCCTGCCGGAGGTCAGGCCGGGGCTCGCCACTCCCGCGAGGGCCACCCGTGCGGCCCGCCTCGGCGCCTCTGCTCTCGCGTCCCATAGGGGTCCCCAGCCTTTCCTCGCCTCGCGTGACTCCCGCTGCACGAGGGGGACAGAGACTGTGCTGCCAACACACAGCCCAGCTTCTCCTAAAATGAGGGGAGCACCGAGCCTTAGAAAACATAAGCAAACCGTCTCGACATGTTGCTGTTGGATTCTCTTACAGATGAAGACACCTGCTGTCTGGAAGCGAGTATGAAACAGATGCATAAATAAACTTTTATTTTTATAATTGTTTTTATTTATAGACTATAAAGCAATTGGCAAAATAGGAGAGGGAACGTTTTCTGAAGTTATGAAGATGCAGAACCTGAGAGATGGCAACTACTACGCATGTAAACAGATGAAACAGCACTTTGAAAGGTAGGCAGCCCGAGGCCTGTTGGAAATTAAATACAGAAATAGGTGTGAGTCAATAAGACCAACTTAATGGGAAAACTGCATTCATGCGATAGCATGTAACATCAGATTTCTTTGGGCCGAGAGCATTAAAAGCTAATTTTATCTTTATCATACTGGAATTTATTCATGTCCCAATTTCAGTTCAGTTCAGCTCAGTTGCTCAGTCGTGTCCAACTCTTTGTGACCCCATGAACTGCAGCACACCAGGCCTCCCTGTCCATCACCAACTCCTAGAGTTAACTCAAACTCATGTCCATCAAGTCGGTGATGCCATCCAGCCATCTCATCCTCTGTCATCCCCTTCTCCTCCTGCCCCCAATCCCTCCCAGGATCAGGGTCTTTTCCAATGAGTCAACTCTTCGCATGAGGTGGCCAAAGTATTGGAGTTTTAGCTTTAGCATCATTCCTTCCAAAGAACACTCAGGGCTGATCTCCTTTAGAATGGACTGCTTGGATCTCCTTGTAGTCCAAGGGACTCTCAAGAGTCTTCTCCAACACCACAGTTCAAAAGCATCAATTCTTCGGCACTCAGCCTTCTTCACAGTCCAACTCTCACATCCATACATGACCACTGGAAAAACCATAGCCTTGACTAGATGGACCTTTGTTGGCAAAGTAATGTCTCTGCTTTTGAATATGCTATCTAGGTTGGTCATAACTTTCTTTCCAAGGAGTAAACATCTTTTAATTTCATGGCTGCAATCACCATCTGCAGTGATTTTGGAGCCTCAAAAAATAGTCTGACACTGTTTCCGCTTGATGCCATCCAGCCATCTCATCCTCTGTCATCCCCTTCTCTTCCTGCCCCCAATCCCTCCCAGCATCAAGGTCTTTTCCAATGAGTCAACTCTTCGCATGAGGTGGCCAAAGTATTGGAGCTTCAGCTTTAGCATCAATCCTTCCAATGAACACCCAGGACTAGTCTCCTTTAGAATGGACTGGTTGGATCTCTTTGCAGTCCAAGGGACTCTCAAGAGTCTTCTCCAACACCACAGTTCAAAAGCATCAATTCTTCGGTGCTCAGCTTTCTTCACAGTTCAACTCTCACATCCATACATGACCACAGGAAAAACAATAGCCTTGACGAGATGGACTTTGTTGGCAGAGTAATGTCTCTGCTTTTGAATATGCTATCTAGGTTGGTCATAACTTTTCTTCCAAGGAGTAAGCGTCTTTTAATTTCATGGCTGCAATCACCATCTGCAGTGATTTTGGAGCCCAAAATATAAAGTCTGACACTGTTTCCACTGTTTCCCCATCTATTTCCCATGAAGTGATGGGACCAGATGCCATGATCTTCGTTTTCTGAATGTTGAGCTTTAAACCAACTTTTTCACTCTCCTCTTTCACTTTCATCAAGAGGCTTTTTAGTTCCTCTTCACTTTCTGCCATAAGGGTGGTGTCATTAAAAAGCAGAGACATCACTTTGCCAACAGGGGTTCACACAGTCAAAGCTATGGTTTTTCTAGTGAGAGTTGGACCATTGGACCATCAACCTGAAGAATTGATACTTTCAAACTGTGGCACTGGAGAAGACTCTTGAGAGTCTCTTGGACTGCAAGAAGATCAAACCAGTCAATTAGAAAGGAAATCAACCTTGAATATTCACTGGAAGGATTAATGTTGAAGCTGGAGCTCCAATACTTTGGACACCTGAAAGGAAGAGCCACTTCACTGGAAAAGACTCTGATGCTGGGAAGGATTGAAGGCTGGAGGAGAGGGGGTGACAGAGGAGGAACTAGTTGGATGGCATCACCAATTCAGTGGAGCTGAGTATGACAAACTCCAAGAGATGTATGTCCAGTTCTAACTGTTGTTTCCTGACCTGCATACAGATTTCTCAAGAGGCAGGTCAGGTGGTCTGGTATTCCCATCCCTTTCAGAAGTTTCTATGTCTCTCTAATATCAGGTAGTTCACTCTGCAATTGCATTCCATTTAAAAATATCTTCTCTTGAGCACTGTTACCAAGACTTGCAACATAAAATTTGCAATAATTGTAAGAGAAATTAGACTGTTTCTCTATCCACATAGGTCCATGTATCCACAGAACAAAGTAAGGAGAAATTCCTCCCAGGAAATTTTTAAAATAAACTACTGAGAAAACTGGAACAGAATGCTGAAAGGTAAGAGAATAGAAAACTCTAAAAATTATACTTGAAGAATGCTAGTCCAAAAAATTGTAACCAGAGCAAGCAATGCTCCAGGATTCATCTCTTTAAATGAATGGTTATCAACTGGTAGTCCCACTGGAGGTGGAGAGTGTTATTGGAATCTAGCAGGCAGAGTGTTGAGATCAGAGATTCTACTATCCACAGGACAGCCTCCCACAACAAACAATAATCCAGTTATCCAGTCCAAAATGTCAACTGTGTCAAGTTGGAGAATTTCTGTTTTATATTATAAAAGATTTCTCCAAATCTAATGTTCTTCTAGGTGGAGAAAAATTATTGCAGCTATATCATGCAGGTCATTCATAGAATTGTTTCCTTCTCTCTGTTTCTTATTTTTAAATGGAATTGAGTAGCATAATATTATATAGAAATTGCTTATTATAAAGAAACTACATAAACTGGCATTAATGAATTACTGTGTAGTGGACACTTACATAACCACCACTCAGATCAAGAAAAAGAATTTTGCCAACAACCTAGAACCCTACCCCCTATTCCCAGTGTTCCTTACTGGGCAGGATCTCTTCTCTTCCCACATTTTTTTGACTCAGCTCCTCAGAGTTATTTGTAAATTGTGACCTAACTAGTCACCCCTAACCATTTTAATTTTGCCTATTTTTGAACTTAGAACTATATAATGAAATTAATAGTATGTATTGCTTTGTGTCAGTCTTCATTATTTTGGTGAGTTCCATTTACACTACTCAATGTAACAGTAACACATTCACTTTCATTGCTGTGTGATATTCTTTTGTGTGATGATAATTCATCATTCTTTTGTTAATTGCACATTTGGGTTATTTTCAGTTTGGGACTATTACAAATAATGTTGCTGAGACATTCTTGTCTACACACTCTGAAACATATACGCACACTGTTTGTTTAGACTTAAAAGTAGAACTTCAGGGTCATAGAGTATAAGATATTTAACATTAGTAGATAATGTCAAGCTCATTTTGTCAGAGATTGTAAAAATGTGTGCTTCCACTTGTACTTGAGAGGACCAACTATTGCACATTTTCTCCAGCACTTGGCATTGTCAGTTTGTTTTTTTTTTAATCATAGCCATTCTGATCATATGCAGTGGTATCCTATTATGTCTTTAATTTGCATTTCTCTGATTACTAAGAGAGTTTAGTAACTGGTCCCATCACTTCATGGGAAATAGACGAGGAAACAGTGGAAACAGTGTCAGACTTTATTTCTGGGGGCTCCAAAATCACTGCAGATGGTGATTGCAGCCATGAAATTAAAAGATACTTGTTCCTTAGAAGAAAAGCTATGACCAACCTAGATAGCATATTCAAAAGCAGAGACATTACTTTGCCGACTAAGGTCCGTCTAGTCAAGGCTATGGTTTTTCCTGTGGTCATGTATGGATGTGAGAGTTGGACTGTGAAGAAGGCTGAGCACCGAAGAATTGATGCTTTTGAACTGTGGTGTTGGAGAAGACTCTTGAGAGTCCCTTGGACTGCAAGGAGATCCAATCAGTCCATTCTGAAGGAGATCAGCCCTGGGATTTCTTTGGAAGGAATGATGCTGAAGCTGAAACTCCAGTACTTTGGCCACCTCATGCGAAGAGTTGACTCATTGGAAAAGACCCTGATGCTGGGAGCGACTGGGGGCAGGAGGAGAAGGGGATGACAGAGGATGAGATGGCTGGATGGCTCATGGACTCGATGAACGTGAATCTGAGTGAACTCCGGGAGTTGGTGATGGACAGGGAAGCCTGGCGTGCTGCGATGCATGGGGTCGCAAAGAGTCGGACATGACTGAGCGACTGAACTGAACTAAACTGAATATGTTTATTGATTATTCAAATGTCCCTTTTTTGTGAAATGCCTTTTCATGTCTTTTGCTCACATTTCATAGTAATGTCTTTTTCTTTGTAGTACTATATATATTCTTGTTTGAATGAGCTCGTTGTTTCTTATTAAGCTGCATAAATTTTCTGCTCATCTGTGGCTTGCCTTTGCACTCTCATAATGTGTCTCTAATGAATAGAGTTTCTTAACTGCAATGAGGTCAGTCAAATGTATACATAATTTTATATCCATTTAACCAATTATTCCTACCTTGCAATTGTGAGATTAGTCATTCATATTATTTCACATAACTGTTATTATTTTTGTCCTTCATATTAGGACTGTAATGCACTTTGAACTGATTCATGTATGGGGTGGGATAGGTTTGCTTGTAATTTATTTTATTGCAAAGCCTCAGCAAAATTCATTGAAATAATTGTCCTTTCTCCACTGATCTGCTCTGCAGTGACGAGGCTGTCATAAATCAAGTGTCCATAAATATGTAGATATGTTCTCTTGGCTTCAATTCTATTTCAGTGGTGCTTACATTTTAGAGCTAATCCTATACTGTCTTAATGACTACATCTTTATAGTAATTTTAATATCTGTAGTGCAAGCCATGACAGCTTCTTTTCAAGAATGTCTAAAGCTCTTCTCAGCTTTTTTATTTTCATGTGAATTTTAAAATCAGCTTTTCAGTGTTTACACATACATACAAACTTAGAAATGTTGATTCTACTACATTTAACCAATAAAATTTGAATATTGAGCTTTCCAATCCATAACACAATAAATCTCCATTAAGAATGTTTTCTGGAATTTATCTCAGTGTTTTATAGTTTGCTGTACAGAGGCTTAATATAAGGATAGAAATGTCAACTCAGATCACATGAATTGTAGATCTAATAGTAAACATTACTAATAATTCAAAGGATACAGGATAAAGAATATAAGACTCAGGCAAAGTGTTCTTCCTTTGGAGGAATCCAAAAACCATCAACACAGCTCTCCAAGGATTTTTCCTCTTCTGTGGTAGGATGTGTTCTGGCTCAGATTTAAAATATAATATTTAAAATTGATGTGGAATAGTGCATATGCAGAAGGGACCATTTTGGCCAGAGACCATCCTCATTTTATATTCAACAGATTATCCAGCTTATGTAACATTTCCCAGTCTGACATGCCCTTAAAAAGCTGCTTCAGATTTTCTTTACCATTGGTAAATAATGATAAAAAGCATTTTATTAGGAAAGTATTCTCAATTATCATTCTACTAAATACCAGTAGTATATTTACCAGGAGGTAAGAGTACTACTATGTTTACAAGGGGATTTACATGGTCATACCTATTTTACTGGGCTTCCCTAGAAAACAGATTTGTTAACAGGTCTGAATGTGAAAGTGAAAGTTGCTTAGTCATGTCTGACTCTTTGCAACCCCATGGATGATAAAGTCCATGGAATTATGCAGGCCAGAATACTAGAGTAGGCAGGCTTTCCCTTCTCCAAGAGACCTTCCCAACCCAGGGATCCAACCCAGGTCTCCCCCATTGCAGGTAGATTCTTTACCAGCAGAGCCACAAGGGAAGCCCAAGAATACTGGACTGGGTAGCCTATCTCTTCTCCAGTGGATCTTATCAACCCAGAATTGAAATGGGGCTCCTGCATGGCAAGCAGATTCCTTATCAACTGAGCTATCAGGTCTACTATTACTATTTTCTTCCTAAATATCTTTCTCAGACATATATCTAACTATTTGATGGTTATGGTGCTATGTTAAATGTTATCTTTCTTTTAAACACATTTCTAATTCACTGTTAGCTATAGAAATACAATTTATTTTTATATTGATTTTTTCAGTAATTTTAAAACATTAATTCAAATAATTTATTTGTAGATTGTTAGATTTCTACTATGTGGTCATATCATTTGTTTCCATTTTTTCTTCAATTATTTCTTTTTTCAAATTTATTTTTCTCATTTTATTTTACTGACCAGGGCCTCTAGGACTATGCTGAATAGAAGTGGTGATAGCAGACATCATTGCTTTCTTCCTGATTACAAAGGCAGATATGTCGATGTTTCACCACTCACTGGGTATTATATTTGCTGTAGTATTCTTGCAGATGGTATTTATCAGAGTAAGGAAGATCCCTAATATTCCTAATTTGCTAAGAGATTTATAGAAGGCAGAGTAGAAAGACATGCACTCATCTTCTCCTGCAAGAACTCCAAAATTACAATCCACTGCTGAACAATCATCAACAGAATGTTGGATACCACCAAAAAAGATACCCCATATCCAAGGGCAAAAGGAGAAAGCCCAACAAGATGGTAGGAGGGGTGAAATCACATTTAGAATCAAATACCATACCTACCAGAGACACTCAGAGGGCTCAAACAAAGTCTTGTGTGCACCAGGGGATCCCACAGAGACTGAGCGAGACCTGCCTTTGAGTGTTTGAGTGTCTCCTGTGGAAGAATGGGCCAGCAGTGGCCTGCCACAGGGGCAGGGACTCTGGGTGCAGCATACTTGGGTACGGCATAAGCCCTCTTGGAGGAGGTTGCCATTAACTCCACCATAGAGCTACCAGTAATTACACAGGACTGGGACAACAGACTCACAGAGGGCACAAACAAAGCATTATGTGCACCAGGACCCAGGAGAAAGGAGCAGTGACCCCACAAGAGACTGGTCCAGACTTGCCCCTGAGTGTCCAGGAGTGTTCCATGGAAGCTTGGGTTGGAGGTGGCCTGCTGCAGGGCTAGGGGCACTGAGTGCTGCTGTACCTGCATAGCACCTTTTGAAGGAGGCCCCCATTATCTTCATTACCTCCACCATAGTTTGGCTCCAGGTAAATAACAAGGAGGGAACACGGTCCCACCCTTCACTGAAAAACTGGATTAAATACTTTCTGAGCATGATCCCACCATCAGAACAAGACCTAGTTTCCACCTCAGTCAGTCTCTCTCATTAGGAAACTTCCATAAGCTCCTTATCCTTATCCATCGGAGGGCAAACAGAATGAAAACCACAATCATAGAAAACTAACCAAACTGATCACAAGGACCACAGCCTTGTCTAACACAAACAAACTATTAGCCAAGCCTTGTAGAGCCATCCAAGACAGATGGGTCATGGTGGAGAATTCTGACAAAACATGGTCCACTAGAGAAGCAAATGGCAAACCACCGCAGTATTCTTGTCTTGAGAACCCCATGAACAGCATGAAAAGGCAAAAAGATAGGACACTGAAAGATGAACTCCTCAGGTCGGTAGGTACCCAATAAGCTACTGGAGATCAGTGGAGAAATAACTAGAAAGATTGAAGACATAGAGCCAAAGCAAAAACAACACCCAGTTATGGATGTGACTGGTGATGGAAGTAAAGTCCAATGCTGTAAAGAGCAATATTGCATAGAAAACTGAAATGTTAGGTCCATGAATCAAAGTAAATTAGAAGTGGTCAAACAGGAGATAATAAGAGTGAACATTGACATCTTAGGAATCAGGTAACTAAAATGGACTAGAACGTGTGAATTTAACTCAGATCACCATTATAACTACTACTGTCAGCAAGAATCTCTTAGAAGAAATGGAGTAGACCTCGTAGTCAACAAAAGAGTGTGAAATGAAATACTTGGATGCAATCTCAAAAATGACAGAATAATCTCTGTTCATTCCCAAGGCAAACCATTAAATAGCACAGCAATCCAAATCTATGCCCCAAACAGTAATACTGAAAAATCTGAAGTTGAATGGTTCTATGAAGAACTACAAGATGGTCTAGAACCAACACTAAAAAAGATGTCCTTTTCATTATAGGATTTGAAACAGCTCAACTGGAATTCCATCACCTCCACTAGCTTTGTTCATAGTGATGCTTTCTAAGGCCCACTTGACTGCACATTCCAAGATGTCTGACTCTAGATTAGTCATCACGTCATCATGATTATCTGGGTCGTGAAGATCTTTTTTGTACAGTTCTTCTGTGTATTTTTGCCACGTCTTCTTAATATCTTCTGCTTCTGTTAGGTCCAGACCATATCTGTTCTTTATCGAGCCCATCTTTGCATGAAATGTTCCCTTGGTATCTCTAATTTTCTTGAAGAGATCTCTAGTCTTTCCCCTTCTCTTCTTTTCCTCTATTTCTTTGCATTGATCACTGAAGAAGGCTTTCTTATCTCTTCTTGCTATTCTTTGGACTCTGCATTCAGATGCTTATATCTTTCCTTTTCTCCTTTGCTTTTCGCCTCTCTTCTTTTCACAGCTATTTGTTAGGCCTCCCAGACAGCCATTTTGCTTCTTTGCATTTCTTTGCCATGGGGATGGTCTTGATCCCTGTCTCCTGTACAATGTCACGAACCTCATTCCATAGTTCATCAGGCACTCTATCTATCAGAATTAGGCCCTTAAATCTATTTCTCACTTTGACTGTATAATCATAAGGATTTGATTTAGGTCATACCTGAATGGTCAAGTGGTGTTGCCCACTTTCTTCAATATAAGTCTGAATTTGGCAATAAGGAGCTCATGATCTGAGCCACAGTCAGCTCTTGGTTTTGTTTTTGCTGACTGTATAGAGCTTCTCCATCTTTGGCTGCAAAGAATATAATCAATCTGATTTCGGTGTTGACCATCTGGTGATGTCCATGTGTAGAGTCTTCCCTTGTGTTGTTGGAAGAGGGTGTTTGCTATGACCAGTGCATTTTCTTGGCAAAATTCTGTTAGTCTTTGCCATGCTTCATTCCACATTCCAAGGCCAAATTTGCCTGTTACTCCAGGTTTTTCTTGACTTCCTACTTTTACATTCCAGTCCCCTATAATGAAAAGGACATCTTTTTTGGGTGTTAGTTCTAAAAGATCTTGTAGGTCTTCATAAAACCGTTCAACTTC
>SJXQ01008754.1:227319-309640 GCA_006408695.1 Aepyceros melampus
CTGGGATTTCTTTGGAAGGAATGATGCTAAAACTGAAGCTCCAGTACTTTGGCCACCTCATGTGAAGAGTTGACTCATTGGAAAAGACCCTGATGCTGGGAGGGATTGGGGGCAGGAGGAGAAGGGGACGACCTAGGATGAGATGGCTGGATGGCATCACGGACTCAATGGATGTGAGTCTGAGTGAACTCTGGGAGTTGGTGATGGCCAGGGAGGCCTGGCGTGCTGCGATTCATGGGATCGCAAAGAGTCGGACACGACTGAGCGACTGAACTGAACTGAACTGAACTTTCATTATGGGGGACTGGAATGCAAAAGTCGGAAGTCAAGAGATACCTGGAGTAACAGGCAAATTTAGCCTTGGAGTACAAAATGAAGCAGGGCAAAGGCTAAGAGAGTTTTGTCAAGAGAGCACATTGATCATAGGAAACATCCTCTTCCAAACACAAGATGAGACTGTACACATGGACATCATCATATGGTCAACACTGAAATCAGATTGATTATATTCTTTGCAATGAAAGATGGTGAAGCACTATAGAGTCAGCCAAAAAAAAATCAGGAGTGGACTGTGGCACAGATCATGAACTATTTACTGCAAAATTCAGGCTTAAATTGAAGAAAGTAGGGAAAACAACCAGACCATTCATGTATGACCTAAATCAAATCCCTTATACAGTGGAAGTGACAAACAGATTCAGGCGATTAGATCTGATGATAGAGTACCTGAAGAACAATGGGTGGAGGTCCGTGACATTGTACAGGAGGCAGTGATCAAGACCACCCACAAGAAAAAGAAATGAAAAAAGGTAAAATGGTTCTGAGGAGGCCTTATAATTAGCTGAGAACAGGAGAGAAGAGAAAAACAAAGGAGAAAAGGAATGATATATCCATTGAATGAAGAGTTCCAAAGATTAGCAAGGAGAGATAAGAAAGCCTTCCTCAGTGATCAATGCAAAGAAATAGATGAAAACAATAGAATGGGAAAGACTAGAGATATCTTCAAGAAAGTTAAAGATACCAAGGGAACATTTCATGCAAAGAAGGGCAAGTAAAGGACAGAAATGATATGGACCTAACAGAAGCAGAAGATAGTAAGAAGAGGTGACCATAGTACACAGAGGAACTATACAAAAAAGATCATCATGACTCAGATAACCACGATGGTGTGATCACTCACCTAGAGCCTGACATCCTGGAATGCAAAGTCAAGTGAGTCCTAGGAAGCATCACATGAACAAAGCTAGTGGATGTGATGGAATTCCAGTTGAGCTATTTCAAATCGTAAAAGATGATGTTGTGAAAGTGCTGCACTCAATATGCCAGCAAATTTGGAAAACTCAGCAGTGGCCACAGAACTGGAAAAGATCAGTTTTCATCCCAGTCCCAAAGAAAGGTAATGCCAAAGAATGTTCAAACTATCACACAATTTCACTGATCTCACACGCTAGTAATGTAATGCTCAAAGTTTTCCAAGCCAGGCTTCAACAGTATGTGAAACTTGAAATTCCAGATGTTCAAGCTGGATTTAGAAAAGGCAGAAGAACCAGAGATCAAATTGCCAACATCTGTTGGGTCATCGAAAAAGCAAGAGAATTTCAGAAAAACATCTACTTTTACTTTTTTGAGTGTGCAAAAGCCTTTGACTGTGTGGATCACAACAACTGTGGAAAATTCCTAAAGAGGTGGGAAAACCAGACCACCTTACCTGCCTCCTGAGAAATCTGTATGCAGGTCAAGAAACACAGTTAGAACTGGGCATGGAACAACAGGCTGGTTCCAAATCTGGAAAGGAGTACATCAAGGCTGTATATTGTCACCCTGCTGATTTAACTTATATTCAGAGTATATCATATAAAATGCCAGGCTGTATGAAGCCCAAGCTGGAATCAAGACTGCCAGGAGAAATATCAATAACCTCAGAAACTCAGATGACACCACCCTTATGGCAGAAATTGAAGAATAACTAAAGAACCTCTTAATAAAATGAAAGAGGACAGTGAGAAAGTTGTCTTAAAACTCAACATTCAGAAAACTGAGATAATCACATCTGGTCCCATCACTTCATAGCAAATATATGGGCAAACAATAGACACAGTGAGAGACTTTATTTTCTTGGGTTTGAAAATCACTGCAGATTGTGACTGAAGGCATGAAATTAAGAGACACTTGCTCCTTGGAAGGAAAGCTATGGTCAACCTAGACAGCATATTAGAAAACAGAGACATTACTTTGCCAACAAAGGTACGTCTAGTCAAAGCTATGTTTTTTCCATTAGTCATGTATGGATGTGAGAGTTGCACTATAAAGAAAGCTGAACACTGAGAATTGGTGCTTTTGAACTGTGGTGTTGGAGAAGACTCTTGGGAGTCCCCTGGCCTGCAAGGAGATCCAAGCAGTCATCCTAAAGGAAATCAGTCCAGAACGTTCACTGGAAGGATTGATGCTGCAGTTGAAACTCAAATACCTTGGCCACCTGCTGTGAAAAACTGATTCCTTGGAAAAGATCCTGATGCTGCTAAAGATTGAAGGTGGGAGGAGAAGGGGATGATAGAGAATGAGATGGTTGGATGGCACCACTCACTCAGTGGACGTGAGTTTGAGCAAGCTTCGGGAGTTGATGACGGACAGGGAAGCCTGGTGTGTTCATGGGGTGGCAATGAGTCAGACATGACTGAGTGACTGAACTGAACTGCAGACCTTTATAATGAAGAAATATTGGACCTTTTCAACTGTTTTCTTTTTGTATTTACTGAGATGGTCATATAACTTTTCTTTAGTTATGTAACATATTGCATTGATAGATTTTTGAAGATTAAAGACAACATCACATTTTTGAAGTAGTTTAACTTGACTATGATATTATATTCTTACATAATGCTAACTCTAAGTTGTTAATATTTTAGTTAGCATTTTTGCATCTGCTTTCATAGCCTATGCTTTTTCTTGCTTGTATTACTCCTTTTGGTGTTATGGCAACCTCATACAATGAATGGATAATATCTTTTCTTTTAAAAAAAATATGGTGGAAATTGTTTACATTGCTATTATTTCTCCCTTAAATGTTTGCAAAACTACCTGGAGAAACCATTTGGGTTTCAGACTATTTAGTCCAAGCTTCCTAGTGTCAAGGGACTTCAAGGTTAAACCAGTGATGCAAATATACAAAGCAGCAGGAACAGACTAAGAACATTTTAAAAGACTTTACTTTTTTGTAATATAAATTTATTTATTTTAATTGGAGGTTAATTACTTTACAATATTGTATTGGCTTTGCAAAAAAATAATAAAAGACTGTTTATTATGATTAATTGGAAAACACCACAATGTATTCAAGAACAAATAAACTTGCACATATGCCCATATGCACACAGACTGATGGAAAATCACATTTGCTGGTAGCCAGCATTTTCTAAGTTCCTATTCAAGGCTTTGCCATACAGTGAATGCTATGGAATATTGGGCCTTCAACAAACTCTTACTCTCTACAGCCTTAGTCTTCAACTATTTGTTTCACTTCATTCTACATAATACATTCTGTTCCTAAACCTATGTACTTCCAAGAAATTCCATTCTTAGTAACCTCTGTGAGATGGAGGCTGCTGTGAATGAGATCATCTATGACTTTATTACTTTTTATGTGAGAGAATGGAACTGAAGCTGAGCAGGTAAAGAACTTTGGAATATTTTGAGCCAAGTTTTAAAAAATGACTTTAAAAAAGATAAAGACTGCCTTCTCAATGGCCTTCAATATGTAAGCCATATTTGGTAACTGGAGGAGAGTGAAAAAGGTGGCTTAAAGCTCAACATTCAGAAAACAAAGATCATGGCATCTGGTCCCATCACTTCATGGGAAATAGATGGGGAAACAGTAGAAACAGTGTCAGACTTTATTTTGGGGGGCTCCAAAATCACTGCAGATGATGACTGCGGCCTTGAAATTAAAAGACCCTTACTCCTTGGAAGAAAAGTTATGACCAACCTAGATGGTATATTCAAAAGCAGAGACATTACTTTGCCGACTAAGGTCCATCTAGTCAAGGCTATGGTTTTTCCTGTGGTCATGTATGGATGTGAGAGTTGGACTGTGAAGAAGGCTGAGCGCTGAAGAATTGATGCTTTTGAAGTGTGGTGTTGGAGAAGACGCTTGAGAGTCCCTTGGACTGCAAGGAGATCCAACCGGTCCATTCTGAAGGAGATCAGCCCTGGGATTTCTTTGGAAGGAATGATGCTAAAGCTGAAGCTCCAGTACTTTGGCCACCTCATGCGAAGAGTTGACGCATTGGAAAAGACCCTGATGCTGGGAGGGATTGGGGGCAGGAGAAGAAGGGGACGACAGAGGATGAGATGGCTGGATGGCATCACAGACTCAATGGATATGAGTCTGAGTGAACTCCGGGAGTTGGTGATGGACAGGGAGGCCTGGCGTGCTGCGATTCATGGGGTCGCAAAGAGTCGGACACGACTGAGTGACTGAACTGAACTGAACTGGAGCCCTGAAAGACTAATGTTAATTTTGTTCAGGGATGCCAAAAACATTACTTTACGTAATGAATTTTACTCAACAGCTAATGAACACAAGGAAGAATAACTGAGATAAGGAGTAAATTTAATTATTTGCTATATAACTATAAACTGTATAATTAGTCTAATTAAAAACTATATAATTGTTTGCTGATTATTTTATTTTAGCTCTTTCTCTAAGCCTTTCCCTTATGGTGGGCCTTTAATTCCAAATATTCTCACTGAATGTAAATTCTCACATTTATGAATTTAAATTACACCTACCCTACCCTACAGATTCAGCTCAAATTCTGTTCTCTTCTTAAAACCTTTCTAGGTTACCAGTGCCATGATCTCTTCTGAACATGCTATCTATATGAACCACAATAATGCTCATGCTACTGACATACTCTTCATACCTCTGAGACTGCCTACACCAAACAGTAAGTGATGAGTGTGACTAAAACTCAAGTCATTTGACTCAACCCAACAGTCTTTCCAATAGGATCCTACTGCTTCGTTGACTTTCTTAACATAACACCTTTAGAGGCCATCAGCTGGCCTAATAGAAAGTTAGTCCTGAGAGGATGTTCAGAGGCATCTTGTGTTTTGTGTGTAAAGATGATGCTTTATGTTTTCCATGGTACAAAGAAAGAATTCAAGAGTAAAGAGACTTTTCTTCTTTCAAACCTGATGAATGCACTTTCCCACTTGCCCAGGGTTTACCACTGGTAACAAAGTTATTGACCCCAAATGAGGCCAATACCCTCTCAGAATTGAAGACAATCATCTTCGTGGTGATAAGCACCTGGATTTAGGGGCAAAATTCTGCCTTTTACCCTCCTACTTAACAATTTTTAAAATAAAATCAAGTTGTACTAACATACAGGACTGCTTGGCTCTCTGTGTTAAGCTTGCTTCTGCAGCTTTCTCTTTAAATAGTCACATCAGTAAGCGGACAAAGAAGGAAGGTACAAAGGCAGCTCACTGTTGTGCTGATGCATCTCTCATAAATAATCAAGATTTAATCACAAAACACATACAATGAGGGTTTTAAAGAGGCTATTCATAAATTTGAATCTTTGTTCACTGGATTCTTTTACCAAATGTGCAGCAGGCAGTGAGGAGACTATATTTATAGCTCATTAATAAAGATTGCTTTCTGAAAAGCATATCTTTCACATAATCATGAAGATGAGGGAATTTTTAAAGGAATTATACCATTGAAAAGTGATTGATGTGTGATCAGCAGTGATTCCTTTCTTAACTGAGATTTTATATTTGAATAATTCCTGTAAGTATATCTTTTTTGCAAACACATTTTTGATTGGTAATGAATATTACTAGTTATTTCATTTTCAGCCTACAGACTGATCTGATATGATCCCATATCTTTTATATGTGGCCTTGATTGACAATCCAAAAATTCATGTGGGGAGATTGCAAAAGAAATTGTCTGGCATACCACCTGAGGGGATAATGTGAAGAAACTGCAGACAATAGATGAAACAGTCATTCTGGCAATTATGGAATGTGAGAAAAATTTGCTTCTTCCCTGTGTCTAAGAGCAGTGAGAGAAATTTATTCTGCTTTCTAAATGATTTATCAAAAACTGAGCCAAAACCTGTTTAAAATTTCCTGTTTACCATTTTATAAAGTAGTGCTGTTGAAAAACCATTATGAATATTTCCAAAGATGTATGAGTTTCTGAAGAGTATTCCCAAGCACACAAAAGACATATATGATTATTGACCTTAACAATTGACTGTAAGGCAGCCAGGCTATTAATGAGCATCTTTAAAATTTTCATAGTCTCCTGTCATTACTACTACTGTTGCTACCATGTACAGGACCATTATCAGCTGCCATTATTGGAGGCTCGCCACGGACCAATGTGATTCACAAACACTGTCTCATTTAATCCTCATTACACATGAGATATATATGCTACGAACCTTTCATATGTGAGAAATCAGATTTAGATAAGTTAACTAACCTGAGTAAGGCATTCAAGTTGACAGTGCCAGAAATTAAAATAAAGCATTCTGATTTCAAAACCCAAGGTTTTTACCCACTAAAATGGGAGTAATGCGGTATAGAGTTGAAAACTAGCTCCATTAGAATGAGCTCATTAGAATCATGTCTAATGAGTATAAAATACATAATTGCTGCACTAGGTTTAAGAAATACTCCTGAAAACAATATCTCTGAGCTTTAGAGTAGTGGATTCCTGACAGTACTGGGGGAAGCAGAAGAGTTAGGTCTGTGAAACTGTTACTGGAAAACTGGGTTCTCCTGTTGATGGCCCAAGGACACGACCAAGCCAAAAACAAGAGAAGGAAGGATTTATTACTTGAAGCAAATAAGGAGAACACTGAAGAGCTTTTCCAAAGCAGTGTCTCCTTGGACAACAAAACTGAGAAAAATTTAAGCCAAGTGGAATTAGCTCAGTTGTGTCCGACTCTTTGCAACCCCACGGATTGTATAATCCATGGGATTCTCCAGGCCAGAATACTGGAGTGGGTAGCCTTTCCCTTCTCCAGGGGATCTTCCCAACCCAGGGATCGAACCCAGGTCTCCCGCATTGCAGGCAGATTCTTTACCAGCTGAGCCACAAGAGAAACCCTAAAATACCCTAAAATACTGTGTGGGTGGCTATTTCCTTCTCTCAGGGATCTTCCCAACCCTGGGATCTTCCTAACCTAGGGACTGAACCCAGGTCTCCTGCACTGTAGGCAGATTCTTTACCAGCTGAGCCACCAGGGAAGCCCATTTTAAGCCAAGGTTACATGCATATTCATAAGGGGAGCAAAGGAGAATTCAGCAAAGAATTGGGGCAAAGGTTGACAGAATCCAGGCTTTAGTTGGTTAAGGTCAGGAGGGTCAGAAAAAGTCAACATCATCGTTCCCTAGGTTCACGTTGATCTGGTGATTGAGCACTCAAGGGAGGTTGGATGCTACCAAACAGCTCAATAATGTCCTTCAGTCTAATCTTTTCCATTGTATCAGAACTGAGAATCTTTACAACTGATTTATTGTCTTTGTTATTATTACTTCTCTTGCCTGATAACAGTCACTTGTTCTTGCTTTCTCTTTTTCCTTTAAGATTATTAATTACTGAGATGTATTTAAAGACAAGCATTGTGGCTAGGATTAGATCACAAAATGGTTTAGGCCAAAAATATTTTCTAGTGTCAAAAAAGCCATGCTGGGTAATTTATCGGCATGAGGCCATCCTGTCCTCTCTGCTTAAAAATCTACATGCAAAAGAATACAAATATTACTAGGTTGGTGCAAAAGTAATTGCAATTTTGCATTACTGAAGTTTGCTAGATATTCGAATATATTCTTAAATTAATGTGGTTATATTACATATCATTTTAATCCACGTTTCTCATTTTACTAATGATATTACTTGCTGTAACCAACAATGCATTTGACCCAGGAACTGCTAACAAATGTACAGTGCAGTGGTGGTTCAAGAAGTTTTTCAAAGGAAATGAGAGCCTTGAAGATGAGGAGAGCAATGGCCAGCCATTGGAAGTTGTGACCAATTGAGTGGCCAATTGAGAGGATCACTGAAGCTAACCCTCTTAGAACCACAGGAGAAGTTGCTGAGGAACTCAAGATTGAACATCCTATGGTCATTAGGTTTTTGGAGCAAATTGAAAGCTGAAAAAGCTTGATAAGTGGATGCCTCATGAGATGACCGAATTAAAAAAAAAAAATTGTCATTTTGAAGTGTCATTTTCTCTTATTCTCTGCAACAACAATGGACCATCTCTTGACTGGATTATGATGCATGACAAAAAGTGGATTTTATATGACAATCACCTACTTGATGGACATGAGTTTGAGTAAGCTCTGGGATTTGGTGATGGACAGGGAAACCTGGCGTGCTAAAGTCCATGGGGTTGCGAAGAGTTGGACATGACTGAGCGACTGAACTGAACTGAACTGATATTACAACTGGTGACAACCAGCTCAATTGTTGGACCAAGAGGAAGCTTCAAAGCACTTCCCAGGGCCAAAATTGCACCAAAAGGAAGTCATGCTTACTGTTTGGTGGTCTGCTGTTGGTCTGATCGATCCACTACACTTTTCTGAATTGGCAAAACCATTACATCTGAGAAGTATGCTCAGTAAATTGTTGAGATGCACCAAAAACTGCAATGCCTGCAGCCAGCATTGGTCAACATAAAAAGCCCAATTCTTCTCCACAATGACATCGACCCCAAGTCACACAACACTTCAAAATTTGATGAATAGGGCTATGAAGTTTGGCTTCATCTGCTGTTTTCATCTGATGTCTTGCCAATGGGCTACCAGTTCTTCAAGCATCTCAACAATTTTTTGCAGGGAAAATGCTTCCATAACCAGCAAGAGTCAGAAAATACTTTCCAAGGGTTCATAAAATCCAGAAGCATGAATTTCTACCCTACAGGAATAAGTAAACTTATTCTTGTTGGCAAAAATGTGATGATTGTAATGGTTCCTATTTGATTAATAAAGATATATTTGAGACTAATTATAATGAGTTAAACTTCATGGGCCCAAACTGCAATTACATTTGCACCAACTAATACATATCTGTATTTAAGAATATTAATAACAGTTAATTTAAATGTATTAATTAATTCATAGTCTGTTTTATTTATCAGCAGAAGGAAGCATAGTATAGCAGTGTAGTAAACACACAGACTCTGGGGCCAAATTTCCTGGGTTTCAACTCCAGCTCTTACTTTCCAGCTGGGTGGCCTTGGTTAAGTTGCCTAATTTCTCTAAGTCTCAATGTCCTCTTATGTAAAATGAGTTTATAATAGTAAGTATCAACCTCATAGGACATTTGTGAGGATAAAATAAATTAAATTTCTAGAACACTTCCAAGTTCCTTAGTAAGGATTCCTTTGGGCGCCAAATGCTTAATAAGTAACAAACTATTCTAGGAGGCTTGCAACTATTGTTTGAATTAAGCTGAAACCTGTGAGAACCACTGCTCTAGAATAGATAATTTGAGACATCTTGCTTGGTTGCTTAAGATACCCTATTTGCATCCTTTCCAAGTGATTATTTCTGTCCTGGATAGTTCAGAATGCTGGAAAAATATCCTGTTGTGAGACTCTACAGTGTGTTAACAACTTACATACATATGATTTGTAGGACCTGAATCAAAATCAGTAAAAAAAAAATGACACCATCTGTGAAGGTTAGTGTTTTATCTTTATATTTGTCATAGTAGATCATTATCCTCATTTTTAAATTTCACAAATTCAGTTTATATAATGTACTTCTGTCCATACATACATGGAAGTAAATCTCTCAGCAAGTGAATTTTGAACTTACACTCTACACAAATTATTATTTTTACTCTTAAGTGGAAACTGATTTATGTTCTGAATGCTGTTCAATAAGCTCCTGTATTTATTTGTATTCAAAAATTCTGTTGCTGTTTACTAAATTCTTTTGGTGGCAGCCTTGGGTAATTATAGTTAAAAAGACTGTGAGAGTAATTTTTCCCTTAAAGGAAAATGAGAAAGAATACTACTAACATACACACACAAAGCTAGGTAGAAGGATTCCAACCCAGGCAAATAAGGAAATTATTAAAGACAGGAAAAACAATTTGGCTATATCACATCTTATGCAAATTAGTGGGCCCTAGGATTGTCTAAGACAATAAACCTTCATTCCGTCACCACACACACACATCCAGCTCAAATCTCAAGCAGAGAAAACTCAGACATTAACACTCTGAAGCCTGAGAAATGAAGCATCAGTTTGTACAATCCTCTCTGGGGCAAACTGAGAGTGGCCTAATGGATTTGCTCACAAGCTGAACAATGAGCAGGATCTCTGTTCAGTTCAGTTCAGTTCAGTTGTTCAGTCGTGTCCAACGGTTTGCGACCCTATGGACTGCAGCACTCCTGGAGCTTACTCAAATTCATGTCCATTGCATCAGTGATGCCATTCAACCATCTCATCCTCTGTTGTCCCCTTCTCCTCCTGCCCTCAATCTTTCCCAGTGTCAGGGTCTTTTCCAGTGAGTCAGATCTTCACATCAGGTGGCCAAAGTATTGGACTTTCAGCTTCAACATCAGTCCTTCCGATGAACACCCAGAACCAATCTCCTATAGGATTGACTGGTTGGGTCTCCTTGCAGTCCAAGGGACTCTCAAGAGTCTTCTCCAACACCGCAGTACAAAAGCATCAATTCTTTGACGCTCAGCTTTCTTTATAATCCAACTCTCATGCATACATGACCACTGGAAAACCATAGCCTTGACTAGACGGACCTTTGTTGACAAAGTGATGTCTCTGCTTTTCAAGATGCTGTCGAGGATCTCTGCGAGGTAATGCAAACATGATGCTGAACATTTCCTACTAACATTTCCTCTCATATAAAGGACAATGCACTCATCTATGGTGCAGGAACAGAAAACAAAGCTGTGTGTCTGAAGTACATTCTAAAAGAATGTCCTGTCCATGGCATGTGGAACCCAAAGGGATGGCGCCAACACCTTCTTGTCCCCCTAGTTGTTCTTCACAGTGCACATTGTGGTTACATGATGCGATCTCCAGGCTCCCAAGAATATGACTTTTCCACTTCCCACATATGAAGAGAACAAAACAGAGGGTGAACTACTTCCAAATAATGTCTCTAATACAGCATCAAAATGCTTTCTTTGTTTTTTAGAATAATGGTTCTGAATATTGAATGTGCATTCATCACTTATGCGTGCAAGCTCAGTCCTTTTAGTCATGTCTGACTCTTTGCATCCTCATGGACCATAGCCCGCCAGGTTACTCTGTCCATGGGAGTCTCCAGGCAAGAATACTGTAGTGGGTTGCCATTTCCTCCTCCAGAGGTCCTTCCTGACCCAGATATTGAGCCTGCATATCTTATGTCTCCTGCATTAGCAGGCAAGTTCTTTACCACTGGCGCCATCTGAGAAGCCCAGGTCTAAGGCAGAAAAGAATTTGTATTTTTAACAGATTCCCTAGAATTGCCAAGAATGCTGGCTATGGGACTACACCTTGAGAAATACTGCTGTAGAGATTCAAGCAACAGCCCCAGTGGTTTCCAAATTTTTCTACATTTTCGGATCATCTAGAAACCTTGAAAACTACTGAAACTTGGCATAGCACCCATCAATACTCATTTCATGAGCATGGAGTGTGACCTGAACACTGGGATTTTACAAAGCTCCCCATGTGATTCTAACAGATAGCAAAATTTGGGCCCTGGTATATTAAGCAAAAAGAAGACCAGGAGCTAACTGCAGCTCAGACCATGAACTCCTTACTGCAAAATTCAGGCTTAAATTGAAGAAAGTAGGGAAAACCACTAGACCATTCAGGTATGACCTAAAACAAGTCACTTACCATTATACAGTGAAAGTGACAAATAGATTCGAGGCATTAGATCTGATAGAGTGCCTGAAGAACTATGGACAGAGGTTCACGACATCGTACAGGAGGCAGTGATCAAGACCATCCCCAAGAAAAAGAAATGCAAAAAGGCAAAATGGTTGTCTAAGGAGGCCTTACAAATAGCTGAGAAAACAAGAGAAGCTAAATGCAAAGGAGAAAAGGAAAGAGATACCCATCTGAATGCAGAGTTCTGAAGAATAGTAAGGAGAGATAAGAAAGCCTTTCTCAGTGGACAATACAAATAAATAGAGGAAAAAAATAGAATGGGAAAGACTAGAGATCTCTTCAAGAAAATTAAAGATACCAAGATAATATTTCATACAAGATGGCACAATAAAGGACAGAAACAGTATGGACCTAACACAAGTGGAAGATATTAAGAAGAGGTGGCAATAATACACAGAAGAGCTATACAAAAAAGACCTTCATGATCCAAATAACCATGATGGTGTGATCACTCACCTAGAGCCAGACATCCCGGAATGTGAAGTCAAGTGGGCCTTAGGAAGCATCACTATGAATAAAGCTACTGAAGGTGGTGAAATTCCAGTTGAGCTCTTTCAAATCATAAAAGATGATGCTGTGAAAGTGCTGCACTCAATATGCCAGCAAACTTGGAAAACTCAGCAGTGGCCACAGGACTGGAAAATGTCAGTTTTCATTCCAGTCTCAAAGAAGGGCAATGCCAAAGAATGCTCAAGCTACCACATAATTGCACTCATCTCACATGCTAGCAAAGTAATGCTCAAAATTCTCCAAACCAGGCTTAAACAGTACATGAACTGTGAACTTCCAGATGCTCCAGCTCAATTTAGAAAAACCAGAGGAACAAGAGATCAAATTAACAACATCTGTTGGATTATCAAAGAAGCAAGAGAGTTCCAGAAAACAACTACTTTTGCTTTATTGACTATGCCAAAGCCTTTGACTGTGTGGATCACAACTGTGGAAAATTCTTAAAGAGATGGGAATACCAGACCACCTTACCTGCCTCCTGAGAAATCTGTATACCGGTTAAGAAGTACCAGTTAGAACTGGATGGGAACAACAGATTGGTTCCAAATAAGGAAAGGAGTACATCAAGTCAGTATATCGTCACCTTGCTGATACCACTTATATGCAGATTACATCATGTGAAATGCTGGGCTGGATGAAACACAAGCTGGAATCAAGATCGCCAGGAGAAATATCAAAACCTCAGTTATGCAAATGACACCACCCTTATGGCAGAAAGCAAAGAAAAACTAAAGAGCCTCTTGATGAAAGTGAAAGAAGGGAGTGAAAAAGCTGGCTTAAAATTTAACATTCAGAAAACTAAGATCATGGCATCCAGTCCCATCACTTCAGGAAAACAGATGGGCAAACAATGGACACAGTGACAGACTTTATTATCTTGGGCTCCAAAATCACTCTAGATGGTGACTGAATTTAAAGCCATGAATTTAAAAAGGCTTGCTCCTTGAAAGAAAAGTTATGACCAACCTAGAGAGCCTATTAAAAAGAAGAGACATTACTTTGCCAACAAATGTCCATCTAGTCAAAGTTACAGTTTTTCCAGTAGTCATGTCTGGACGGATGTGAGAGTTGCACTATAAAGAAAGTGTTGGAGAAGACTCTTGAGAGTCCCTTGGACTGCAAGGAGATCCAACCAGTCCATCCTAAAGGAGATCAGTCCTGGGTGTTCATTGGAAGGACTGATGTTGAAGCTGAAACTCCAATACTTTGGGCACTCATTCGAAGAGTTGACTCATTGGAAAAGACCCTGATGCTGGGAGGTATTGGGAGCAGGAGGAGAAGGGGATGGCAGAGGATGAGATGGCTGGATGGCATCACTGACTCGAAGAACATGGGTTTGGGTGGACTCGGAGTTGATGTTGGACAGGGAGGCCTGGTGGGCTGCAGTTCTCAGGGTCACAAAGAGTCGGACATGACTGAGCAACTGAACTGAACAATGAATTAGGGAATATTATTGCTGATCGTGCATATATCAAAAGGATAGTAAGGAAATACTATGAACAGTTCTACATGCACACATTTGACAGTTTAAGGGCAGTGAACTAATTCCTCAAAAACACTAACTAGTACAATTCTCCTAATATGAAATAGATAATTTGAATAGACCAACAACCATAATGGTAATTGAATTTATCACTTTGAAACTTCCATAAAAGAAATTTTGAGACGTAGATAGACACTGGAGAATTCTCCCAACCCTTTAAAAAATAACTAACACCAGTTTTACACAATCTTTTCCAGAAAACAGAGAGGAGGAAATACTTGCCAATTCATTTAATGACACTATTATTACTCTGAAACCAAAACTAGATAAAGACATTTATCTCTTCCCCCACAAAATGCAAGAAAAATGAAGAAAACCATAGACCAGTATCTAGGATGTAAATTAATATTGAAATCCTTAACAAAATATTAGCAACAGAATTTAGTGGTATGTTAAAAAGTATATATAGGCCATTGCTACATGTGGTTCACTTCACAGATGCAAGGCTGGTTCAGTATTTGGAAATCAACCACTGGAATCCAGCACACTGACAGGCTGAAGAAGATGACCATATCAGTCAATGCACAAAAACACTGAATGATATTTAATACCCACTCACAATGGAAATTCTCAGAAAAGTAGAAAAAGAGAAAATTTCCTCAACTTGATCAAGAACAAATACAAAAATCCTACATTCCTATCATCCAACAGTATACTTAATGTTTCAAAACTGAATGTTTTCTCTCTTATTATAAAAAATAAAATAAGGATATAACTCTCATCACTTATTTCACATAATACTGAATGTTCTAGCCAGAGATTAAAGCAAGAAAATTAAATAAAAGACATACTAACCAGAAAGGAAGAAATGGTGGATGATGCTATTGCCTCAATAAAAAAACTCAGGAAATCTAGCAAAAACTCCAAGAAATAAGTGGGTTCAGTAATGTCACAGTATGGAAGATCAACACACAAATATCCGATATATTTCTATATACTATCAATAAATACATTGAAACCAATATAAAAAATATGTAACATTTTCAATTGCTTAAAAATTAAATACTTTGCTGTGTATGTAATAAAGTATGCACAGGACTTTTATACTGAAAACTAGAAAACACTTATGAAAAAAAAATAAAAGATCTAAATAACTGTAAAGAAATACAATGTCAAAGGTTTGGAAGACTTAATATAGTAAAGGTGTCAACTGTCTCCAAATGGCATACAAACTGAGCACATCTCTTATCAAAATCTTAGCAATGAACTAATAAAAATAGAATGGTAACCCGAAGGAACTAGAATAGTTAAAACAATTTTGATAAGAAAAATAGAAGGATTTACCCAATTTTAAGAATTATTGTACAGCTACAGTAATCAGAACTGTATGAACTGGTAGAAAGATAGACACATAGATCAAAAGAACAGAACAGGGAACCCAGAAATAGACCCACTCCAAGTGATTTTTGACAAAGATGCAAAAGCAATTAACTGGAAGAAAGACACTTTTTTTTTTCAACAAACTGGTATTTGACCAATTGGACTTCCATAAGAGAAAAATATAAAAAAAAAATTTGACCTAAATATATATAAAAAATTAACTCAGAATGGATCACAGACTTAAATACAAAATATAAAGGTACAAAACTTTTGGAAGACAACAAGAGATCTTTGAAACGTAGGACTAATCAAATAGTTTTACAACTTTACATAAACAACATAATCCATAAAAGAAAAACTAAAAATTGACTTTATACAATTAAAGAACCTGTGAAAGACCTTGTTGATAGTATGAGAAGACAGGTACAGATAAAATATTGTAAGCTGCATATTTGATAAAGGACTCTCATCTAGAATATATAAAGAAAATTCTAAACTCAATAGCAAAAAACCAAACAATCCAATTTGAAATGGACAGAAGTAATAAAGACATTTCATCACAGAGCATATACAGACAGCCAATAAGCTCATGGAAAAATGTCCAATGTCATTGGTCATCAGAGAAACGCAATTCAAAATCACAGTAAAATATCAATTTACACTGTTTCTATTGTTTAGTTGAAAGGGACATTTTTGTGACTCCATAAACTGCAGTCTGCCAGGCTCCTCTGTCCATAGGATTTTGAATCCTGGGGTGAGTTGCCATTTCCTTCTCCAGGGGCTCTTCCCAACCCAGGGATCCAACCCATATCTCCTGCTTGGCAGGCAGATTCTTTACCACTGAGCCACCTGGGAAGCCTTAATATTAATATACACTAGGACGGCTTAAATAAAAACCTAGTGTCAACACTAAACGCTGGGGAAGATGCAGAGACCCTGGATCATTCATACTTTGATGGTGTAAACGTAACTGGCACAGACACTCTGGAAAATAGTTTGGAATTTCTTTAAAAACTAAACGTGCAGCTTCCATTGACCCAGTATTTTAACTTCCAGGCATTTATCCTAGAGAAATAGAGATGTATTCACACAAAAGAACCGGTGAAATAATTTTTATAGCAGCTTTACTAATAAGTAGTTACCAACTGGAAACAACCCATTTGTCCTTAAATGGGAAATTCGTTGGACAAGTGGAATGCTATTCACCAACAGCACACACAACAACCTGGACGATCCCCAGAGAACATCAGAGAACGCTGTGGTTCACCCCTCCTTCCTCCACCCCTGCAGGCTGGCGCAGTAGTAGTGCCCCCAGGATTGCGGGTTTCACGCCTGTGCCTGCAGCACCAGGAGGAAGTGAGAGAGGAAGAGGGAGGCTGAGAAGAGAAGGATGGGGAGACAGAGTCCATGCATTACAGTAGCCACAACCCAGCCACAGCTCAGCAGGACTACAGAGCTTCCACCAGCCACCCCACTCAAGGATGTGCCCAGACCACCCGGGCATATGGGCAATGAAGCTCTGTGCCCTTTGAACAGCCCCCTGATGTCACCCATATTCGGGATCAGACCACTGCACCCTACGTGCAGACCACCTATGCGGCTTCTTATGGACAGACTCCCTGGGCGCGCAGGTGCGTTGTCAGCCTGTCCCCTCAGGCGTGAAGTCCGTCCGTCCAGGGGCACGGCAGCAGAACTTGTGATGCCACGACAGCTACAGTTACTACCCCCCCCCACCCCACCCCAGTTATATGATAACTCTCCCCATTGGGGATTTTGAGAAATCTAAATTGGTTTGACCATTTTGATTGATGGCATAATCTGGTTTAGAAAATTTTGTTTAGATCAGTAACATAACTGCTGCCTGTGCCTGCCCTTCCCCTCTGTCCTCCCATACCTTCATCCCCTTCTGGTGTCTATACTCTGATGAAGGTGAAGTATAATGTTGTTTAACATAATCCAGAAGGCTTCATTCTATGTGTGTTTTACCCCTGTATAAACTAGTAAAAAAATTTGCAGAATGTTAATATAAGTATAAATCATATTTGATGTCATGATGGTTTAAGGAAAAACTGATTAGAATTTCTTTAAAAATGTACATCAAGATTAAATACATTAAAATGTTGATCTTTTCTAAAAAGCCAATGTCAAAAGCTTACATGAGGAATCCATGTGGTGGTTTAAATGTATCATATCTTGACAGTATCAATGTGAACATCCTAGCTGTGTTACTGTTCTATAGCTATGCAAGATGTCACCACTGTGGAAACCAGGTAAAGGATTCCTGAGATCTCTTTGTATTATTTCTTACAACTACGTGTGAGTCTCCAATGATTTCAAAATAAAAAGTTTAAAATTTTTAAAAGTATTGATCTTCATGTTAACATATGGATATATTGGCATACCTTCTGTTTAGCAGAGTGATTAGGTAAAGAGTTCCCTGCTCCACAATCCTCTGCCATATCTGACCTACCATTTATTTTATTATTTTTTTTTACAATGAAATATAGTTGATTTACAATATTATGTCAGTTTCAGGTGTATAGTATAGTGTTTCTGCAGATTATACTCCATTATAACTTATTATGAGATAATGGGTATAATGCTCTGTGCCATATGGTATATCCTTGTTTCTTATCTATTTTATGTAATATATAGTAGTTCTTATCTGTTAATACCACACTGATAGTTTTGTCTCTCCTCCCTTCCATCTCCTCTTTGGTGACCATAATTTGTTTCCTATGTAACCAAGACATGGTTGCTAACCAATTGTCCATTGACAAATGAATGGATATGGAAGATACACACACACACACACACACACACACACACAACCTCCCTGGTAGCTTAGATGGTAAAGAATCCACCTACAATGCAGGAAACTCAAGCTCGAGCCTTGGTTCAGGAAGATACCCTGGAGGAGGGCATGGCAACCCACTCCTGTTTCCTTGCCTGGAAAATTCCATGGACAGAGGAGCCTGGCCGGCTACAGTCCAAAGGGTCACACAAAGTTGGACATAACTAAAGCAACTTATTAGGCATGCACATGCATAGATATAGACATGTGTAGATTACTGAGAACACATGCATAGGCATACTATGCAGCCTTTAAAAAGCAAGGAAATCCTGCCTTTTAGGACAGCAGTGATGAAACGAGGGCTTTATGTTAGGTGAAATAAGATAGACAGTGTAAAAATATATATGAAATTGTATCACTTATGGGCTTCCCAGGTGGCACTAATGGCAAAGAACCCATCTGCCAATGCAGGAGACTCAAGAGAAGAGAAAATGCAACCCACCCCAGTATTCTTGCCTAGAGAATCTCATGGACAGAGGAGCCAGGGGTCACAAGAATTGAACATGACCTAGCAACAAATCTACCACCATGCACACGTACACAATTCTGTCATTTGCAGCAACATGCACGGACCTAGGAATTACTATACTTAGTGAAATAAATAAGACAAAGACAGATAATGCATTTTGTCACTTATATGTGGAAATTTAAAAACAAATACAAATGAATCTATACACAGAACAGATTCAGTTTACTTTGAGATGCTTCTCTACTGCAGCTCCTCCACCACTATTTATTGCCTTAAACTTCAAAGGCCACATCAGCCATTGTGAGATACAATTTTGCACTACAACATTATGATAACTTTGCTAAAAATTGAGGGAAAATTGTGAAACAATTGCTCATTTTATTTAGAAATTCTTGACCTCATTTTTATTGACATTTCGTTTTTGGTATCATACTCTGAGAAAATTGTCAGATAGTTTGAAAGAACACTAAATAATAATGATATGATACTTAAAACTAAAAAAAAATTAGTAAAACCAAAGTATAGTCTGTGTTTTTAAAGAAAATGAGTGCAGGGGTGTTTATTTTTGGAAAGCCTGAGGTTGTCCAGATGATGGTGCTAGAACAGTGTTTTTAAATCATGTGAGAACTGGAAACTCATTCTGGGTCATTCAATGTCATTGATGGATCTTTATTAAACACATTTTAAAATGATTTTTCCAGGCCAGTCATCATTGCCACGCTTTCATCATCAAATACGTATGGAAAAGTTCACAATCTTTGTGGCTTTCACAGCAAGCCAGAAATCCTTAAAAGGCCAGCAACCCTGTTCACACCAGGAATTCTTAAGTTAATTTCATTTATTATGAAGTACTTGTTTAACTTATTAAAGGGACATACTCAGAAATAGAAGAGCTTATTAAGAAGGCCAGCTGGGCGTACCCACTACAATGTAAGTATCTTTTAATGAGCTTGTCAGACAGGTTCATAGCCAAGAGATTTTTCATATGTTGTATGTAGAAAAGAAGTATTTTTTAATTATAATCATTAACAAGGGGATTAAATTAAATGAAGAGGAAGTTGATTTTTACATGTAAGAAAAGTAACATCTTACCTGTAGTAAAAGAAAATAAATGATATACATGTTTTATATAACTGTAGTGAAAAACAATGTGGTCAAACACCTGACTAACACTCAATGTAGCCATGATTCCACTTTGGTTTATGAAAGAAAGTTGACCTTGAGACTTTCAGAATTGGAAAAAATAAAACCACACAGAACAGAGAACAAATAATAGGATGAAAAGTCTTTTTTCTTGAGTGTCTTTATGCTTGTAAAATGTACTTTATCGTTTCTCACCTGGGTATTAAGCCTTATGTCAAGCTGAAGAACTATCAGAAGAAAGCAAAGAAACAGCTTCTCAAAAAGTGCAATTTAATTGCATACATCTGAACACTGTCTTGTAGGTGTCAGATTACAAAGACTATAGCATATAAAAGTAACCCTTCTCAAAACATGAACTTTTTCCAACCCTCAGAATAAAGGAAAATTGATGCATTTTCACACTGAGTACTGAAAAATAAGTTCACATTCCCTCATTCTCTCTCTGTCTCTCTCTTACACACACACGCACACACCACTGTGAATAATTTGATCTCTTTTTAATTACCATTCTAATCTCCTATTTCCTACTTGCCTATGATTTAGAACAGAGCTATAATTATCAATTTGCACTGTACATTTACAGAGAATTTCATATATTTTAAAGGCTTCATAAATGTATTTTATTGTTTGCTTTTAGCACATGTCTTAGTGCTGAAATGCTGATGATCTAGTTCCTGTATGTCAGTAAAAGAGAAATGAAGTAAATCATGCCTCCTGCAAAGTGTAGGGACCTCCAAAGAGGAAAATCCAGAATTGCAGACATTGTTTCCATGAAGATGACTCTCAGGTTTCTACCCTAAGCTGCCTAGGAGAGGCCCAGCTTTAGCAGTGTGTGCTGAGTAGTTCCATCTGCATGTTCCATTTGCGTTTGACCCATGTACCTAAACTCAGTTAATATCTCTTCCTCTGTGGTTTCCATATTGTGTTAATCTGTGGTATCTTTCTCCCTGGGACCAAGATGGGATGCTCAGATCCTTCTTAGACTCTCTCTGGAAGTTCTTTCTCACATTTCATCCAGTAATGAGCTAATTCTGCAGATTTTATTCTTTCTCTACAAAATATCTTGGTTGCTTTTCTCTTTGTCATTCCAGTGTTACCTGCTATCATCCAGGTCTTATTGTTGCTCAAATAGATTGTGGTCATCAGCCTCCTCGACTTTTTCCCTCCTATTTCAGGACATCCACATGCTGTTGATCACTCCCCTAATGAATACCTTCAGCATCTCTCCATCAACTGCTGAGTTAAGCCCCAAATCCTCCTCATCACCAGTATGCTGTCTTATCTTTCCTTCAGACTGAGTTATGTGTATCCCAGCCTTGCTGTCTTGACTTTTCTGAAAGTGAAAGTGAAGTCGCTCAGTCATGTCCGACTCTTTGCAACCCGTGGACTGTAGCCCACCAGGCTCCTCCGTCCATGGGATTCTCCAGGCAAGAGTACTGGAGTGGGGTGCCATTTCCTGAAGACACCCTAATTATCCTGCTGGCTCCTGCTCTCTTTGTGGATTAACCTACCAAACCCAACTCCTGTTGAAATCCACTTCATTCTTAGACACCTGTTTCAAATGCCACATTCTTAGAAAACCCTCTTCTGCCCACCATTTGGTCCCTGTCATGCCACGTGAGTTTTTCTCTAACTGTACCTTCCCTCATATTACTGTCATTTGTGCAGGTGTCTTTCTGTCATGGATTGTAAGCTTTCTGAGGACAGAATCTTTAATTTATCATCAAATTTTCCAAATATCCAGGTCTAAGAATTCAGTGAAGTGGAGAGTATGTATTTATTTAACTGAAGTATTAATAAAATGAATTTAAATGAAAGTAAAATTGAATATTTTTGTTGTTAATTTATTTTATGAAATTACTTTTCCCTTACCCAGCTTTCAAACATTGCTTCAAAAAGTGCTGCTTAACAGAAACATATTTTAGTTTCCATGAAAGATTTTTATGCTTGAAAGTGAAGGTGAAGTCAATAGTGTCTGACTCTTTGCGACCTCATAGACTGTAGCCCATGAGGCTCCTCCATCTATGGAATTTTCCAGGCCAGAATACTGAAGTGGGTTGCCATTTTCTTCTCCAGCAGATCTTCCTGACTCAGGGATTGAACCTGGGTCTCCTGCATTGCAAGCAAACACTTTTACTGTCTGAGCCACCACAGAAGCTCATTTATATATATGTGTGTGTATATATATATATTTATAAGTTGGCTAAAGCTCAGATATCAGTACTATCAGCAAAGGACAGGAAAACATTACAAATGCAAGTACTAACATGTATCATCAGCAAATACTTACTTGTTAACAGCACTAACCCAAGCAGGGTATCAAATGCAAATCAATGCTTGACTTGGGAATAAAATGAACACGTGTACACCCGTGGCAGATTCATGTTGATGTATGCAAAACCAATATAATATTGTAAAGTAATTAGCCTCCAATTAAATAAATTTATATTAAAAAAAAGAAATAAAATGAAAGCAATCCTCAAGTTTTTTCTATTGCACTACTACAGTTTTAGTTTTCACCAGTGGTAATAATTTCTATCCTTAATGTTAGAGAACAGCTTCACAGTTGTTAACTATCATTCACTTATTCTTTCTTCTTGCTATTTAATAAACATTTATTGGTCAATAGGACATAGGGGATCAGATTTAACTTTATTTTTGCTCTCACGTCTACTGCTATAGCTTGATGGGAATGCGATGAAGCTCACCATAAATATATTAAATTCTCCCTGGGCCTCTAAGTGCTTAAAGGACTGTAATTTGGGGGAGGAGAATGTAGATTTCGGTGGGAAGGACAGAAGACCTTTCGAAATGCTGAAACATTTGAGTAGAGAATTGAAATTTTTCTGGTTGTCCACCCAGACAAGGAAGGTAACAGCATCCTGGAGAGAAGTAGGTTCGTGTGAACAGAAGCAGGGTGGGGAGGGGCCAGGTCAGGCTTGAAGACTGTGGTTTTTACACAGCTAGGGCAGGAGTGAGTGAATGCCAGCCCAGCACAACCTGCCAAGACTTGGGGATTTGACAAGGCCTGCAGATATGGGGAGGTGCCAAGCAAGGGGATGCTTCAGGTTTTATCGTAGGAAGAGTTTGGGTAACAGAACAGAAGGATGTGAATGGACAAGCCCACATGTTAATGGTGAGTCAATGGAAAGTTCATGCGTCAGTGACATCAACAGATAAACCCTTTATTTAAGATGTAAGAAGGACTTCTATCTAGACCAAAGCTTTAAGGCAGAAGAGAATAAGTTACATCAAAGTGACATCCAATAATATTTACAGCCTGAAAATTTTCACGGATTTATCCCCTCTGGGCTATGTAGAATTCATCCCAGATGGGTAAATGCCTCCCGTCTGTTCCCAGACGAGGTTAGGGGAGGAAATGCCACAACCACTCAGGCTTGCAATGTTGCACAGACCTTAGTCTGGAAGTCCCTTTGGTCTAGCCTAAATTTATTTTCCTGTAGTTTAAGCTCATTTCCTCTTTTCCATCCTTAGGGGAGGTAAAGAACAGATGGTTATAAACCACCAGATAATGACCCTTTATAGACTGGAGACGCATATTAAATCATCTCTCAGCCCTCGCTTTCCTGAGTTAAAACAATAGGAACTCTCCGTCAGTCTTACTCTTAGGTTTGCTATTCTAAATCTGTATCTTTGTTTTCCTATAGTGACCAGCTTTTTCTCATCTCACTTAGACATTCAACTACAAATAAGATGAGAGCTGTAACAAATGCATAATTATTTACAATTACATATTTATATATGCCAACTACACATTCCATATGGAAGCGTTTATTCTGGGATCTCTGATTCTGTAATAATTGAATATCATGTTATATTAAAAGAACAAAACAAAACAGCCTCAGCTTGTTACTTACTGACATCCCAACCACTAGGATTCCACATACTTTTGGTAAACTTGTACTGAGTCAATCTTCTCATTTATGTTTGTAAATTCTAACCTTTTTTTAAAATTGCAGTAGTAATTTGTTTCATTTCTTTGAATCCCTCTGCTCCTTGCCATTGAATTTGATTTTTTTTTCCCATTCCTGGCATTTTCTCCTTCTTTGGCATTGCTTGACAATATTGTTTCTTTTACCTCAAGTAATAGTCAGAAATAGTTCAGATTTCTGCATCTCCTAACTTTTAAAGATTTGACAACTCCTTGCCCTTTTGAAAGTATGACAAACTTCCCTTTGTACCAGCCTTCTCCAAGAAGATGGGGGCCTTTGCTGTGTGCTATTCCTCTGCCTGCCCTACACACTCACTGAAGGAAGTGCTAAAGGTCGAGTACTGACGTTGACTGAGCGCTCCCTTTGGGCCAGACTCTGAGGTGGGGCTAGGGCCAACTGTGAGTCATCCTGCCCTGCCCTCTGGGGGTTCTAGGCCCTGGGTGGAGGGACTTCTCTGGCACATTCTTCACAGGGACTGGATGCAACAGAGTATCTCAGAAGTTTGAACTCTGGGTGATTATGTGAAATATGGTATTATTCTTGAAGTTATTTGCAGATCAAGAAAATGTTAGATTTCCACTGATTGTTCCTTCCGAGAGGTTCAAATGCTTGCCTCCTTTCTAGTCTATTGTTTGCTGTTGTTGTTCAGTGACTAAATTGTGTCTGATTCTTTGTGACCTCATGGACTGAAACATGCCATGCTTCCCTTCCCTTCACTATCTCCCAGAGTTTGCTCAAATTCATGTCCCTTGAGCCCGTGATGCTATCTAACCATCCCATCCTCTGCCACGCCCTTCTCCTTCTGCCTTCAGTCTTTCCCAGCATCAGGTTCTTTTCCAATGAGCCGGCTCTTCACATAGGTGGCCAAAGTATTGGAGCTTCAGCATCAGTCCTTCCAATGAATACCAGTCTATTAGCTATGATTTAATAACAAGCTAAGCTAATTGTCTCAAAATATCGGTGTTTAATAAATAGGAGGTTAATGCTGGGGTGGATAGTTGAAATACGCTAGGAATAAATCCTAGAGCCTCTATGTGACTATTAACTGGTACTAAAAAAGAAAATCAAAATGTGACCTTTCCTTTTTTTCCCTCAATCCTCACAATCTCTCTGGATCCTAGGAAGTTCAGACATCTGAGAAGAGACTTTGAACAATTCTCAGAGAAGGGCTCTTCCCCTGGTCTTCCATTCACATGAGCCACGTTTCCAGGTGGACAACAAGATCCACAGGTTTCTTTCCCACAGAGCCTGACATAGGCAGGCACTGTGACTTTGCATCTACAACCAAGGTTAATGCTCAGTGGAAGTCCAATTACACGAAGGACTGAGGATTCTCTTAGTCAGGAACTCATTCTAAGGGAAGATGAAGTCCGACACAAGCGTTTTGATCTGGTAACCAAGTATCAAAACTGAAGAAAATGTCAGTCACTCAGTCATGTCAGACTCTTCGCGAGCCCATGGAGCCTGCCAGGCTCCTCTGTCCATGGAATTCTCCAGGCAAGAATACTGGAGTGGGTTGCCATTCCTTCTCCATCATAACTGAAGGGGGCAGTAATTAAAACACAAAAGGGTTGTCTCTGATCTGAAGCTATTTCTAGTCTTGTCTGACGGAATCATATCTATATTCTGGGAAAAGAGAGATCAGTAAATACAACTCTAAATGGTTAAGTCTGTAGAAAATCTCTAAGAATTTAAATGTAAGCAGCCCTAACACAGAAGCTGAAAAAGAGGCAATATAACAATTATTATTATCTCATTTGGACCAGAGCCCCAGAGAAACTGAAGTATATAATCATGTCATTAAGCTATACCCAGAATCTGAAGCAAGAGCAATGAATTCCATGTTACAGATGAGGGTTGGCAAGTGATTATTGCGTCACTCCAGGGGCACCTTTCACTGTATTCTATTGAGAATGGTGCCCTGCCCTCAAGAGCACAGCTGGGAGGTCTAGATTTGTATTCCAAGTTTACCCTGTTAAAGTTTACCACTTACCCTGTTAAGTGGCCGAGATCTGTCTGGATCTAAGCCACCTGGTTCGTCTGGTGCTAATAGACCCAGAAAGCTAATCAGGACTTCACAATCAATGGGTTTATAAGGTATTTGTCAAACCACTGCTAGTAAGGAAGGTCTCTGTTTCCTCTGGTCTCCTATTTTTCCCTAGAAATGGCTTCGGTGCAGGGCTTTTGTTTCGGGCAATCTCAGCCTTGAGCTTTGTTTGCTTGTTTACTTCCTCTTCTGCATCCTTGTTTAGGTTCCCAGCCGTATTTTTCCCCCTCTGCTTATTTGTTTGAGAGCAACTGCCTGTGTCATTTCCTTCATCCTTGGCTTGTACTTTGCCTTTTTACGACCTGCGGTGCTGTAAGGGCCTGTGATGAGGGGATGTGCAGGCCAGTGATCAGAGGGCTGGGGACGCCAGAGAGCAGGCGTGCTGCCAGCAGTGGGGCACCAGCTGAGCTCAGGAAGGCAGCAGGGGCTCAGTTCCTGAGTAAAAATAGGCCCGAGTTCCTGCTGCAGCCGCCGAGGCACTGCCCAGCTCAGGGAACGGAAGCAGACGCCACACAGGCCTGCATGCTGTGTTTATGTGTTTGGTGCCCTCACTACTCAAAAGCACGTTCCCACTGGACCACTTGACACCCACATTGTTGTTCTCGCTGTTTGTTTTTTAAGGTCATGTTTTATTACGACAAGAATAACTAGGTTTTTCTAAACTCTTAGTTCACCCATTCTTCCTCTGCTTTGGGTGTTCAGCTTGATGTCTTTTAAACATCAATTTACAAATGATCCTTTTCTTAATATAAAAATGTTCATTATAGAAATTTTGAAGGAGTATAAAAAAAAAAATTCCCTTTGATTCCAGCACCTGAATATAATAACTATCATATCTATATACTTATATACTTCTAATTTGTTTTTAAGGCACAGGCAGGTACCTTAGTAAAGAATGAGAAAGTTTTCATGGTTTTGTTTCAGAAGTTTACTTGTTTTAAAAGTTAACATTTTAGCTACCTAGAAAAAACATTTTATGGAAAATACTATCCAAAGTTTCACTCTGTAGTTTTGAATAAAGTAGTAGTTTCATACAATAAAATGTACCAGTTCCCAGTGTTCAAACGCATTCCCTGTGTAACCATCACAACCAAGATGAAAGCATCCCAGTCACTTCAGCAAGGTGCTTTGAGCCCCCACTGCAGTCCACCTCCATCCCTGCTCCCTGCTGCAGGCAGACACTGCTTTATGTCGCTATCAACTAGACGTGCTGTTTCCAGACTTTTGTATAAATGGAATCACAGTATCCACTCCTTTGTGTCTAGCTTCTATCCCTCAGCATATTTCTCACACATAGTAATAATCACATATGATTATACTCACATGTACTTTAAAATTTGCTTTTCTTCACTTCATATCATAAGCATTTTCCACATCACTAATTATTCCCTTAAAATTTAATTTCCCATGACTATACATTAATTTGTTTTAGCGATATACCATAATTTATCTCATAATTAAGATCTTGTTGTTAATTGCTTCTTTGTTTCAACAGTTTGATTTTATAATCAAGAATGATTATTTTTGAATATATGTTTGTGTACATGACCTAATTTCTGAGGGATAAATTTATATAAAGGGACTTGTTAAGTTAGAAGGCAGGCAAATTCATAAGGCTTTTAATATATATTGGGTTAATTTAATCTCTCACAAACAATATATACAAATATGTGAAGACAAATAACATTTTGAAGTTGGATGGGAACCTGCAAAAATATCAGGTTTGGTGGTCCTTAACCAATGGGTGGACACACCTATGGAGTTCTTTTAACATGCACATGCATTTTATCTAACTCAGGATGTATTTACAGGCCTAGATAGTTGTTTTCATTTTAAGTTCCTCAGATGATTCTATTGCACACTCCATGTTAAGAAGCACCTTGTTTTTACAGACGAAGAAAATGAATCCAAGAAAGGCTCTCTAAAGCCTCTTGATGCCTGGTGTTGTTTTTATTTCACTGGGTGAACTTGCCTTTACATTGAATACTCATTACCTGGAAGACAATCAGAATTAAGCAGTTAGGTCTCTCCATGGTAGACCTGTACCTTCAAAGAACTCTTTAAGGTGATGAAGTTGCTGAAAGTGCCAGGACCACCTCAGGGTTGAATTGCTCAGTCACGTCCAACTCTTTTCAAATCCATGGGCTGTAGCCCACCTGGCTTTTCTGAGCATGAAATTTTCCCTGGCAAGAATACTGGAGTGGGTTGCCATTTCCTCCTCCAGGGGATCTTCTCGACTCAGGGATTGAATCCATGACTTCTGATTCTCCTGCACTGCAGGTAGATTCTTTACCGCTGAGCCACCAGGAAAGCCCAGGATCACCTCAGATGACTCTCCAGTTGAAAGGGATCTCAAACAGGGTGTAACTCAAAAATTTTCTTGGGTGCACTGCCCAGATCTGAAGTAACTGAAGTAAACTTTCCTTGACTTTGTCCCCCCTCCCCAGTCCCCAACTCCGCCTTTTCACATTCCTCTTAGAGGAGACAGAGAAGCAAAGGACTGGCTCACTTGAGCTCAAGAAGGAGTCATTTAATTCACCACACCTACCGCCCTGGGCTCGTTGCTGGTTTTCCTCTGCACTCCAGCTCCCAGAGTGATGACTACTGTTTCTGCCATCTTCTATGGCAACCAAAGGGGAACAATGGAAGCGAGATATCTTCTGTAGCTTCTCTCCTCCAAGCACAGACTGCCTCAGCTTGCTGCCCAGGCTACCATGGCTATTCCATAATTTATCTGGGTTCCAATAATCTACCTTCAGGAAGGGCAAGTGCCTTTCACCCAATTGTCATTATATAAGCCACAACATGGGATTCCCTGGTAGCTCAGCTGGTAAGAACCTGCCTGCAGTGTGCGAGGGCCTGAGTTCAATGCCTGGGTTGGGAAGATCCCCTGGAGAAGGGATCAGCTATCCACTCCAGTCTTCTGGCCTGGAGAATTCCATGGACAGAGGAGCCTGGAAGGCTACAGTCCATGGGGTCACAAAGAGTCAGACACCTATGAGCGACTTTAACTTTCAAGCCATGAAATATTTCTTCATTGAATTGTTCATGTCTAACAAAGATTTTAGTGAGTTGATTCTTTGAGATTTTATCCACTATTGTCAGAGGCCCTCACCCTGTGACTAGGTGAGTCTGGAGAGCCACCCTGTGAATCTGGACCATTCTTTTATTTTTAAGCTGAGCCATGTGGCTTGCAGAATCTTAGCTCGCTGACCAGGGACCAAACCTGGGCCAAAGCTCTGAAAGCACCAATGGACTGTTTTCCCTTAGAGTGAGTACTTTCTCTGGACCCCCTGAGGTAGCTCCATATTCAACAGACAGTTGGTCCATCCTCCTCGAGAGTTCTCTGGGCATGCCTGCTTCCTGGAGGAAACAATGAGATGTCAAGGTGGGAGTCCTATTTTCACCTGCCTAGTCATTCCTAGACACGATTTTTAGCATAGTGTCATTTCCCATTGCCACAACACTCCATCTGCAAGACATCAGGATTTAAGTTATAAATTATTAAAAAGCAAAGAAAAAGAACACCTCCTAAAGAGGGACTTTAAGTTTTGGCAAATAAAATTTACAAAGAGAAAAATGTCAAGTCAAATTATACAAGGATCCTAAAGCACTTTTTAGCACCTAGAATGAAGATAGAGTAATTCCCACACACAAGTCCCTAGAAATTAGTTTGTTAAAATTACACATCTTCATAAATCATGAAAGAAGAGCCATTTGCAACACCACCTCAGGAGACAGTTCCCCTTTAGAGGGTACATTTGCCTCTTCTTCCTGCAACTCTTTCATTACTGGGGACCCCAGATCTCCAGGTATTGATATATAATCCTCTTTTACAGGTTCACATAGGAGAACCCTGATAATCAATCACTGGGCCTTTCTGATTGATTGACAAATTAATCAAATGTTAATAGAAATTCCTGTTATCCAGTGAACTCAGGGCTTCCCTTGTGGCTCGGCTGCTAAAGAATCTGCCTGCAATGTGGGAGACATGGGTTCGATGTCTGGGTTGGGGAGATCTCCTGGAGAAAAGAAAGGCTACTCACGCCAGTATTCTGGCCTAGAGTGAACTCAAGACCCTGTTAGTAGAATGAAACACATATTTTACTAAAAAAAAAAAAAAAATTGAGGGCATCAGAAAAGAGACAGAAAAAAATGGGGGCTCTGGATGTCCATGAAATCACATATAGTCCCCACTGACCTTTATGAGTAGATTTAGCTCATATAACTTCCTCAAGTCACAAATTCTGGTGTGCAAAAAAAAAAAAAAGCAAAACATGCTCTTCTCTGTTTTCCAAATTGGACTTAATTTCTACCTTGAGCCCTATTTCTGTAGGTTTCTCTAGGGTGACTCAAGTCACTCAGTGATTTCTTTACCATTTAAAGTGCAGGTTCAGGCAAATTTACGAATTCTATCTTGTCCCAGCAGCAGATCCAAACCGAAACATCGCAGCATTGGGAAGAAGAGGAAATAACCAGTTTACCAAGCAATTTGCTCTAAAATATTTATGTCTTTCACTTGAACCAAAGCATTTAAGCTTCAAATTGAGAGTATAAATTTTAGGACTGGGGGATTTTGGTTCCCCTTCCCTCTACCATTGGATAGCATCAGCCTCACATCTCCCAGCTAAGGAAAAGCGGGCAGCAGGTGGAGAATGCTGTAAAATTAAGGAATTCCACATTTTTGTTGTGTCTGCATTTACCTCATCATTTAAGCCAGGTCAAGGCTTATGAAGCTGACATGGGGATGAGTAAGCAAGGCTATTATATTATTATGTTAGAGGTATCCGCAGCCTTTCCTGCAGCTTCCCTCAAGTCTCCCCACTTCTCTGCTGATTCCTTGGGGAAGAGACTGGGACTCTCCTAGAGTTGTCTTAGACAGGAGAGTCTGTGTTCTCTTGTCCCTAGTTTTCTCAGGGGTGTGAAACGTGCTTTGTCCTAAAAGCACCAGAAGGCAGTTTCCCTCCCAGACTTCCCCACCGTAGCTCCTCTCCGCCTGTGCCTTCCCTTGCCAGGTCTCTGCTCATCTCCTCTGCTCTGTCTGATTCTTTGCTGCACCTCCTTTTACATCAAGATTATCACGTATAAATTTGGTATTCTCTGGGTTATTATTATATAATAGATTTTTATTCTATAACCCTTCTTATCTAACTTTGGATATATTACCATATTTCCCACATTATTTCTTCTGGTTATGATGCCTCCAACAAAGAATATGGCGTTGAGATGAATACTGAAATTAGCTGTGGATGCATCTTTCCCCTCTGCTTGATGGTGAGTGCCTCAAAGACAGGAGCCAGTACCTGATGCAACGCCTAACATTTGGCAGGTATCCAACACACATTTAGTGAATACATAATGAATGTATCATTTTGCTAATAAAGGATGTCAGACTTTCTTTTTAAAGACTCATCTGCTTACGGTACATATACTCAAGGAGAAAGCCAGAGGCAAATCTGCAGTCATTTAAATAATTTATCATTAATTACTGATTTACTGTAAAATGAGGCATTGTTTAATCTTCTTGCAAGCAATGATTCAAAGCCTGCAGAACAAGAGACTTTAGGCTTCTACAATAAGATAAGACCCAACTTCTTGCTCGAGTCTGTCAGAAGCTATTGATTTATTAATATCACAACAGCCACAACAATGGTACTATTTCCCAAGTTATACTCCGTTCTTTTCCCCATCATCTGGAATACATAACAGGTATAAACTAAATTCACTGCTTGCTGTGCATACTACACAGATATCAAAATGAGAAATCAAATGGATAAAATATCAGAATGTCACAATCTTCTACCTAATATTTGCATTGTGATGTGATTAAAGGATGTGAAGAAAGCTGAGCCCTGAAGAATTGATGCTTTTGAACTGTGGTGCTGAAGAAGACTCTTCGAGTCCCTTGGACTGCAAGGAGATCCAACCAGTCCATCCTAAAGGAGATTAGTCCTGAGTGTTCATTGGAAGGACTGATGCTGAGGCTGAAACTCCAATACTTTGGCCACTTCATGCGAAGAGTTGATTCATTGGAAAAGACCCTGATGCTGAGAGGGATTGGGGGCAGGAGGAGAAGGGGATGGCAGAGGATGAGATGGCTGGATGGCATCACCAACTCGATGGACATGAGTCTGAGTGAACTCCGGGAGTTGGTGATGGACAGCGAGGCCTGGCATGCTGCGATTCATGGGGTCGCAGAGTCGGACACGACTGAGCGACTGAACTGAACTGAAGCACTTTGTATGTTTCTAGATCCCTTTTGAATTCCTTGAGTTATATTTTACCTTACACTTAGAATAAAATAACACCTGTTTTATGAGAAATTTGTCCAGTGTTACATATGGTAGGTAATTGAGAAAGAAATAGCATCTAAATTCTAAAAATCTAAAATTTGCAATCTAGAACCCTCTTTGTCTGATTTATGTTGTAACAATGATAAAAGCTTTAGAAGTACTTACCAGAAGGGATTAAAAATGGCTAAGCCAAGTTTCCAAATGCAGTTCATTTCAGAAGCCAGAACAGCTAACTCTCACCAGCTCCAAAGTTATAACAACTGTAAAATCTATTGCAAATACTTAGAAGTTGTGTTTTTCATTGTGTTTTTATTTTCACATTTAAATAGTCACTGAACTCCACTGAGTCACTCATTTTGACTTCCTGAAAATAACCAAAAGATGTGACTCAATGCCAAACCAAAACTATAGTCAACTTAGCTGATGAAATCTTACTGAATAATGTTGGTGAAATATTATCCACATTCAAAATATTAATAAATACTAACTGGCCTTTACTAGGTTGAAGTTAGAGAAAATAAGTTTAAATATTAATGATTTTCTTCCACTAATGAATTGAACCTAATGCTTACCAAATAACATAACATTACTAAGAACTGAAATTTTATCAGTGTTTAATAATTTCTAGACTACGTCAACAAAACAGTCAATGCAATTGGTATTTTTGTGTCAACAATTTGGAGATTTTCCCAATAGTCAAACCCCTAAAATGCAGTGCCACTATTCACTCTACTGAACTTTACTCTTAGGATTGTCTAATCTGATCATGCTAGTTTATGGGAATATTCAGTCTCCTCTCCCAAAACATTGCAAGATGCATGGATGAAGCTGAGCTCAGTGCTTTGGAGCCTGAGCTTTAATCCTAGCTCATCATTTTATTGGCTTTGTGGTCATGAGCAAGCTGCTTAATCTCTTTGAACTCTAGTTTCCTAACCTGTAGAAAGACTCTTTGTTCCTCTCTGAAAATTAAATAAAATAATATAAATGAACTGCTCAGCATGGGGATAATTTATCATTCAATAAATGATATTTAGAAAGCAATTTTTAATCTCATGATATACCTCTCATTCCACATCACTGGAGACAAACATGACAGGGTTTGTGTTAGCATGAGAAGCCAAGAGTGGTGTAAATGACTCAGCAATGATTTGAGAACAGTCATGTTAGGTAGACAAGGTCAGTATCAGAAGGCAAATAACAGGCATGGAGACGGGTAACGGGGAAGCATTTTGTAAATATCCAAGAAGATTTTAATCTAAAAATCTTTAGGGAGGACAGTCTCATAGAATCAGAAGAACAAGTATTTATTGAGACCATCTACATGCAAGGCCAGATGCTGTAAGAGACATACGGAAATTCATTAATTATTTACTTTGTTTACTACCTGCCAGCTGGAGTAAGAACAGTAAATAACAGAGTCAGATTCTCTGCTCCCATGGAGTTTGTATTCTAGTGTAAGAAATATACAAATACCATTCCTTTCTTCAAGGCATTCACTATTTATTTACAGAAACATGAATTTTTACATTAAAAAAGTATAAAAGTAATAACAACAACTATAACAAAGGAAACGAAAATGTTACTAGGAGACTGTGTGGAGCAGTAAAGGAACTTATGGTGTCCAAGAAACCTAAATTTAATCCAGGTTTGATAACACTTTGGGACCTAGGGACAATAAGCATTTACTTAGAGTCTTATATTCTCATTTGTAAATAAGCATAAAATAATGACTTAATATGGTTCTGGCTACTAACTAAAATTACATGTGTAAATCCTAATTTACTACATGAATATGTATATGCCTTCATTGAGGAGGAGGCTTGCCTCAAAAGAACAAGTAGTATTTGGCCAGACAGAGAAGAGCAAATGCATTCTAGGCCAAGGAAAGGGCTTGATGAAAGACATGAATTGGGAAACGTGCAAGGCTTATTTAGAAGAAAGTGAGTTGAACAATTTGGCTACAGCAGAGTTCATGCAGATAAGCAGGTAGGGAAACAACTCATATGATAGATGGGCCTTGGATGACTCGCAAAGGAATTTCTGAAGGTTAGAATAGCTCTCATACATATGTAGACATCAAAACACAGAACGATTAAGTGAATTACACAAGGTTATATCATTAGAAGTGGAAGTAGAATCCCAAACATCCATCTGGCACTCTGTCTCCTTGATGGCCTGGCCAGTGGTTAAGACAATACTTTATCATTTTCCTCGTCAATTCAAATCCGAAAGCTTATAGTTTATTAGACATTTTTCATACTATACTGCAGATATCTTACCCAGCCCTCCAGTTTAAGTGCTGTATTTATGGCAAGAAAAAGCAATTTTGAAACAACCAAGAGGAGTGAAAAACAAGGATCTGTTTCTCAAAAATGAGATGGTGCTTTGCAAAAATGAATTGACTTTATGATGCCATCTGGAAAATGCTTTTGTATTCCCGATACAGTGTGCTAAGCCTAACTTAAAGTTGACTAACCAGCTTTGAAACGCTTTCTTCTGCTTCTTCACATATGGATGTAGCCGACAGGAGCAAATGTTATTAGTCCTTGGACAGGAATCTGGTGGGACTTCCTAGCAGCAAGGTGTGCAATTTTTGGGTGAATTTCAACAGAACACATAAGCTTCACTTTGGAAAATTTTCAGAACTGAGCAGGTCCCTGGTGATTGACTTGTCCAGAAACTCGTGCTTCCAAATCGAATTGGAAGGAGGGAATATTTTTCCAAACCAAAGGAAGAGATATTTTTCCCTTCCTTTCCGCTTCCCTCCTTCCCTATTTCCTTCCTGGCTTCCTTCCTTTTCTCCTTCCCTTTCTTTCTTTCCTTTTCTTTCCTTCTTATTTCTGACATTTAAAGGTTGTCTGTGATGGGTAATGCCTTGTGGTATAATTTCGACAAAATTATAGTCAGACCTTTCTCCGCTTAGTGTTGGCAGATGTTCTTCACAGTTTCTTCCAAAGTAACAACAATATTTTCACATAATTTATGGAACTGGATAATGGAATTATGTACAGAGAAATTCTCTGCCTTTCTCAGCTTTAGTAATAGAACCTAATTAGCACCAGTAGAAAAGATTTAGAATATCATAAATAAAAGAAACCTTCATTAATCTGGATAGGAATTAAGCAGAAGCTAACTTTGTTTCATAAAAGAGTTGCAAATAAAATAGCCTAACACTCGCATAGGGGAACATTTAATTTGTTGAAGAGAACAAATTGCTTTAAAACAAATAAAAGCACCAATTTATGGATGAACAACAAGTATGCTAAAAAGAAATCATTCTTCTCTATTTGGAAGTAGCTTTCCAACTCCTTTTCATGCCAATACTTAACTAGCCTCAGTTGAATTGCTTTATTTACTTGAAATTAATAGATAATATTTCCTTTTAAAATTATCATTTTATTGAGACTGATTCCCATATTTGGTATGTGTTGTTCAGTTGCTAAGTTTTGTCCTACTCTGCAACCCCATGGACTGCAACACTCTTGGCTTCCCTGTCCTTCACTGTCTCCTGGAATTTGCTCAAACTCATGTCCATTGAGTCAGTGATGCTATTTGGTACACAGAATTTGGTATATATATATAGTTAAAATTAATAAACATGCTTTTTAAACAATTGTTTTATTTTTTAAATTAATAATAATAGTCAATACCTTACATTCTTACATGTGTTTGTGTTCACTAGCTTTAGTCGTTCTGACTCTTTGCAACCCTATGGACTGTAGCCTGCCAGGCTCCTCTGTCTGAGGGATGCTCTAGGCAAGAACACTGGAGTGAGTTGGCATGCCCTCCTCCAGGGGATCTTCCTGACCCAGGGGTCAAACCTACACCTCCTGTGTCTCCTGGACTGCGGGCTGATGCTTTACCCACTGAGCCACCTGGGAAGCTCATATTTACATGATGGCTGATTATTTGGTCAGCTAGGCTTTTTAGTGTTTTTGCCTCATCCCAACTCTGACTGACCATTTTCTTTTTTGAGGGGGAAGGTAGTATACTTAATCACTCCATAGACAAGACAGAAAGTAAATTGAGTTTGCTTAATATTCAGCATCCCATAAAAATTTTTGGTTGGAGGGAATGAGGTTGAAATGCTATCTGAAATGCTCCTGCTTCTGCTAAGTCGTTTCAGTCGTGTCCGACTCTGTGCGACCCCATAGACGGCAGCCCACCAGGCTCCCCTGTCCCTGGGATTCTCCAGGCAAGAACACTGGAGTGGGCTGCCATTTTCTTCTCCAATGCATGAAAGTGAAAAGTGAGCATGAAGTTGCTCAGTCATGCTCAACTCTTAGCGACCCCATGGACTGCAGCCTACCAGGCTCCTCCATCCATGGGATTTTTCCAGGCAAGAGTACTGGAGAGGGTTGCCAGTGCCTTCTCCGTATCTGAAATAAAATATTAATTTTCAGTTTCCACACTGTTGATTGAAACAGTTGATTTCAATGGCACCATGGTTGCTTAAAACAATAACTAGGTTGTAAGTCAGTTTATTTTAAAGATCCTAAATTAAAGGAATGTAGAATTATTATACCCTTTGTTTGGTATCAAACAATTATTTCAGCCTTGATTCCACCATTTCTCTCTTAATATTTCACGATTCAGACGTGTCTGACCCTCACTTAAATGTGAAAGGCAGATAATAGTTGCTGTTTACCAATTGCTGCATCACGTTTATTGGGTGCTTAATACATAACAGGCACTCTTCTAGGGGTTTTATACAATTCATCCACTTAATCCAACTATCAAGCCTGTGCGGTAGATATTTTTATAAATCCACTTTACAGATGAGGTAACTGAGTTATGGAGAGGCTAGCTAACTTGCTTAGGTCACACAGCTGGCCAGTGGAGGGGCTTAGACAGATTTCACTTTCTAACAAAAGCTCTGAAAGTTTAAGGTTAGTGATTAGCCTACATAACAATTTCACTGTGTGGAATACTTTTTAAAACGACCAAAGCAAGCCAAACAAAAACAGACACAGATACAGAGAACAGAGTAGCGGATACCAGAAGAGAAGGGGACTGGGGAGGAGAGAGAAACGCATAAGGGGGGTCAACTGTATGGTGACTGACAGAAGCTAAGCTTTGGTGTTAAAAATGCCGTAGTGTATACAGAAACTGAAATATAATGTCATACAGGTGAAACTTATGTAATGTTTACCTCAATACATTATTTTTTTTTAATTAGCTCATGAGCTTGCATATGATAAGGGCTTATTAAATGCAGTTGCTTCACATTTCTGCTCACTTCTCATGTTTCTTTTCCTCTTCTTGCCTTCAACATGTTAGGGTGTCTCAAAGCTCTCCCCTGGTTCCTTCTCATCTCTTCTCACTCACACCGTCTCCTTGGAGCCTCCTCCACTCCAAGCATGCAAATACCAGCTCTGTGCAGATGACTCCTGTGAAAAACCAGCCAGCCAATCAAACAGAAGCAACAAGCAAAGTATACTCCTTCTGTTTTTTCTCTACTCGCAGTACTTCTGACTCCAGATGACTGGGTTCTCCACTCATCAAGCAGTTCTGTGACAGCAGCTGGATGTCCTGCAGCTTAACTCAATTCTAGCACTGTCTGCTGCCGGAAAAGCATCATTACCCACAGGTAAGGGCTCAGTCTCGGAAGGTGGCCTCTCCCCTCCTCCCGCTTCAGATGCCAGTAATGAGTTCCAGTTTGTCACCGGTGCTTCTGACCCAAAGGATGTAAACTGGCATTCCCACAGCCTCACCCCTGTGCTTGACCATTTGCTAAGCAGCTCACAGAATGCAGAGAAACACTTACTTATACTTATCAGTCTGTTTTATAATGAAGACTATACTACACAATACAGATAAACATCCAGATAAAGAGATACACAGGGTGAGACCTGGAAAGGTCCTGTGCACGGGGGCTTCTTACCCCGTGAAGCTGAGGATAACCACCCTCCTGGCATGCAGCTATATTCATCAGCCCTTAAACTCTCAGGATTCCGCAATTTCCGGATTTTTATGTAGGCCTCATCACCTCCATGACTGATCATTAACTCAGTTTCTAGTCCCTCTCGCCTTTTAGAAGGATGGGTGATGGGGCTGAAAATTCCAAACATCTGATCATGGTTTCGGCTTCCATGGTGGCTGGGTGGTAAAAAACAAAACCCTGCTTGTCAATGCAGGAAGGAAGAGCCTCTGGAGGAAGAAATGGCAACCCACGCCAGTATTCTCATCTGAAAAATCCCATGGACAGAGGAGCCTGGTGGGCTATAGGGTTGCCAAAGAGTCGGACATGACTTGGGCACTAAACAACAACGAATCATGGTTTGGTCTTTGTGATGTTCAGCTCCCACCCAGAAACTCTCCAGAACTCTGCCAAGGGTCACTGTATTAAAACAAAGGATACTTCTATCATCCAGGAAATTCCAGGGGATTTAGGAGCTCTAGGTCAGGAACCAGGGTCAAAGCCTAACATATATTTGGTCTCTTAGTTCACAGCTTCCAGTGCTTCGTCTCCAATCCTTACATCTCCCAGCCCTTCAGATTCACCTACCCAACTGCCTACTCTCTGTAGTTACATCATGTTTAACAGGCAACTCAAGCGTACAAGTCAGAAAATCACACTTGGCTTTTCTCCCGTCCTCAGAAGATGGCACTGTTATGGATCCTTTCGCCTCTTATAAAAATCTAAGATTTATGATCCCACATCACATCCTTCTGTAGGTCCTGCAGATTCTCCACTTTTCTCCACTTTCACGCCTCCAGTTTTCTACATGGGTTTACATGGCCTCATGCAGAGCACCTCCCTCTTGCTTGACTACCCGGTAGCCTCCTAAGGAGTCTCAGCTGCTTCTCAGGACCTTCATATACATCCATGATCCTCCCAAATGCACTCTGCTCATTTACAAATATAACTCAATCAAGGTACTCTTTTCCTAAAAATCCTCAAATGCCTTTGTATTGTGTTTAAACTCAAACTCTGTCACGATTCATAAAGCCACTCAAGATGCAGCTTCTGACAAAGTTGCCAGCCTTGTTCTAATCACTGCTTTCCTGTCCACTACCTCCAACCACTCTGATCTGAATCGCAGATCCTCAGGCGCATTCCTGTTTTGAACCTTTGCCAGTTTTTCCTCTCCTAGAAATGTGTCCTCTTTGATCAGCCAATGGCTGGCTCCTTTATGTCACTTCAAATGTCACCTCCACAGAGAGACTTCCTACCTCCCAGTTTGAACTAGCTTTTTAAACTCTCTACATTGTGTTGCACTGTGCTATTTATAACATGATACTGGTTTTTATTGTCCTTCTTTTCAACAACAACATACACATGGATGTGTGCATGCTTGCCTGAAAATATAAGCTCCGTGAGAATGGGAAGTCTGTCTTTTTTATTGTTGTTGCTCTGATTCCAACATTTAATGTGTAGTAGCCAAGAAAAGATAATAATTGAATAAATGAATGTATTAAATTATAGTTGCTGCTATTAATCTTCCTTCTTAAGGTCAAGGACAGCTTGCTTCTCCTACCCATCTTACATTCCACGAAAGAACTAGGCTTGGCCGAGTTAACTGCACTAGGTAGATTGAAAGATGAAAAGGGAAAAACAACTTATTTGTGGAAGCTGAGAAACCACCTACAACACCACACAGAATTCAACATTTGGTGAGAGCAGCTCGGAATCACAAGTGGTGCCCAGTAAACAATTAGCATCTATATTCCGACTTGAAGCAAACCAATGGCAATTTCAGTACAATTCAGTTCATTTCAGTCACTCAGTCGTGTCCGACTCTTTGCAACCCCATGGACTGCAGCACGCCAAGCTTCCTGTCTAGCACCAACTCCCAGATCTTATTCAAATTCACATCCATCAAGTCAGCAATACCATCCAACCATCTCATCCTCTGTCGTCCCCTTCTCCTCCCACTTTCAACCTTTCCCAGCCTCAGGGTCTTTTCCAATGAGTCAGTTCTTCAAAAGTACTGGAGTTTCAGCTTCAGTATCAGTCCTTCCAATGAACACCCAAGACTGATCTCCTCTAGGATGGACTGGTTGGATTTCCTTGCAGTCAAAGGAACTCTCAAGGATCTTCTCCAACACAGTTCAAAAGCATCAAAAGTTTAGTGGCAGAGTTTAGTGATGGAGAATTAGCACTAGGTGAGGCTGGGATGTGCAGGCAGGCAGGCAGGACAGTCTTTAAGCTTGTGCCCAGCCAGCTGGGGTTCAGAGGCCAGCTTTCCAGCCCTGGCAGGAAACAGAAATGCCAGACACCAACAGCAAAGCCACATTTCTAGAAGAAATGGGCATTTAACCTGCTGAGACATTTGAGAAGCCCAATTCGAAGAGCAAAGTGGGGTTCCGTGCATTGGCATAGAGCATGCAAGAGGTCTGTTACTCTGCAGGCAGAAGCCCACTCTCAGGGCAGGAGACGCTGCGGATGACTTATGCCAAGTTCCAGGCTGAACGTGGACCAGGGGCTGGGGAGGCCATCACGTGAGGCTGTGTTCAAAGCAGGGGGCAGTCCAGTGAGACAGCAGGGCTCCATCGATTGCCTTCTACCGCATCATAGCACTGTCAGATGTGACCGAAAGCCCATCTTTCTGCTGGCTGCTCTGGATCAATGTGATAGACCGGCCCCTCAGGGCCTGTCTGAATCCTGTTATTCTGCCTACATGCATGTGAGGCTAAATGAATGATGATGACTCAGGGGCTTCCAAGCATCTGTAAACTGTTATTATCCTCATCCACACCAGCACTTTATTGATCTCTTGTATTAGGCACTGACTCCTCGATGACCATTCTTTTTAAGGAAGCCAAAAGTTTAACCGTTTTCTCCTTTCTACCGAGAGTAGAGTAAATGTAGATCCAGTTTTTGCCCAAGGCTAGACTAGAGACAATGATTATTAAAGCTGTGTGGCTTTAAACCTAAACCTGCTTCATAGTCTTTCCTCAAAGGCTCCAGGCAAAAAGGAGTTTGCTGAAGATAACTTCATCACGCTGACACAGGAACAGAATTGGTTGTCATTATTTAGTGGCTAAGTTGTGCCCAACTCTTTTACCAAATAGCTAAATAAAACATTACAACTTTTTTTTTTTAACACCAAAAACATTTTGTACTGGGGTATAGCCAAATAATAATGTTGTGATAGTTTCAGGTATAAAAGTGAGATTAAAAAATAAATGGAGATGTGCTGTAAGAGTAAAATACATATCAAATTTCAAACACTTACTGTGGGAAGTAAGGAATATATAATATCTTAAAATAAAAAGTAAATAAAGAAGCCTCAGAGAGCTTCCTTGTCTTCCCAGGTGGCGCAGTGATAGTCCGACAATGCAGGAGACATTATGGGGACGGTGAACTGCAGCCATGAAATTAAAAGGCGCTTACTCCTTGGAAGAAAAGTTATGACCAACCTTGATAGTATATTTAAAACCAGAGACATTACTTTGCCGACTAAGGTCCGTCTAGTCAAGGCTATGGTTTTTCCTGTGGTCATGTATGGATGTGAGAGTTGGACTGTGAAGAAGGCTGAGCGCAGAAGAATTGATGCTTTTGAACTGTGGTGTTGGAGAAGACTCTTGAGAGTCCCTTGGACTGCAAGGAGATCCAACCAGTCCATTCTGAAGGAGATCAACCCTGGGATTTCTTTGGAAGGAATGATGCTAAAACTGAAGCTCCAGTACTTTGGGCACCTTATGCGAAGAGTTGACTCATTGGAAAAGACCCTGATGCTGGGAGGGATTGGGGGCAGGAGGAGAAGGGGACGACCTAGGATGAGATGGCTGGATGGCATCACAGACTCAATGGACGTGAGTCTGGGTGAACTCCGGGAGTTGGTGATGGACAGGGGGGCCTGGCGTGCTGCGATTCAGGGGTCGCAAAGAGTCGGACACGACTGCGCGACTGAACTGAACTGAACTGAACATATTCCTGTTCCTAGGGGGCTAAGGGCAGTGGAACAGTGAGAAACTTGCTTTTAATTCTGGCTCATTACTTCTGGGGTTTCAGATATTTTCCTTTTTTTTTTTTTAAGCTGAGATGTAATTGACATATAACATTGTGGGAAAAAAAAAAGAAAACCACATTAAAACTAATTATGAATATATAAGAACAAATTTAATTTTGACCATTGACACTCCTGTTTCATATTCTGTAATCAAAGATGATCAGAAAACTACTTCAGTACTCCCTTCTGATCTGCTGTACCCTTTATTTAGTATTCTTCTGTGCGGCTGACTGGGCTTACTGACTTCCTCTGGTAACTCAGGGCTTAGGTATTATGATTTCAGTCAGGTGCCGCCGCTGCAGCCTTGCCTGTCTCCACACTCATATTGGGCCTCAATCAGTATCTGGCATGAAGGGAACACTCAAGAAATAATACTGAAAGAGTAAATGAGTGTTCTTTCTTGAGACACTTAATCCTCTAGTAACATCACCGACTCGATGGGCGTGAGTCTGAGTGAACTCCGGGAGTTGGTGATGGACAGGGAGGCCTGGCTTGCTGCGATTCATGGGGTCACAAAGAGTCGGACACGACTGAGCGATTGAACTGAACTGAACTGAACCACACATAGGCCTTCTGTAATCACAGGCCTGGCCTAAGGTTTTCTGAGCATTGTGGAAATGGAGAAGGCCTAGTGGCTGTGGTATCAGGAAAGTTTGACAAACAGATCTGTAACAACCGCTGAATATGACACAAGCTCATTAATACGGTGACGCACAGACAGTAGAATAAGCATGGGGCTCTAGTGAACGCATGCACGCCTGTCCCGTCCATCACAGTGCACTGATTCCTAGGATGTCAACATTCACCCTTGCCATCTCCTGTTTGACCACTTTCAATTTGTCTTGATTCATGGACCTGACATTCCAGGTTCCTATGCAATATTGCTCTTACAGCATCAGACTTTACTCCATCACCAGTCACATCCACAGCTGGGTGTTGTTTTTGCTTTGGCTCTGTCTCTTCATTCTTTCTGAAGTTATTTCTCCACTGATCTCCAGTAGCATATTGGGCACCTACCGACCTGGGAGTTCATCTTTCAGTGTCCTATCTTTTTGCCTTTTCATACAGTTCATGGTGTTCTCAAGGCAAGACTACTGAAGTCCAGCGTATGTACTTCATCTAAGTGGAGGACTAGGACACTGTGACATTCACCTTGTTATGCCCTCTCCTCCACACGGCAAAGAGTCATAGGTTATAATCCAGTTCACATGCAATGCTCTAGGGAAGACAAAATAATTTTAAGCTTGTTTTTCTTTTTACGTATATCTTTACTCCTTCCCCTTTTCAAACACAGGAACTGTAATCTATATTCTCAAAATTCATACATTTGTGCAACGTTGTTTTGGAGGAGAACCAACTAGTACATATGCTAATATTTAGACATACTAAAGTGTACCTGACTGTGAGAAACATATAGGGTGTTCCCATGAGTCAACAGGATGTGAAATGCATGAGATGCCTCTTTTTTTTTTTTTTTTGGTGGATGAGGCAGAGTGAATGCAATGACATCAGCAAATAAAAGGATCCACATAGCAGGAGATGTAAAAGTGGTTTTCAACTTAAACTAGATGTAGTTATCTAGCCAATGTCCTACTTTATTAAGATATCATCTCTAATTTAACAGGTCATTTAGACATTTTCCACTTTTTAAGGAACTTCCAGTGTATATGATAGATACAGAGATTATAACATTACGAAAATGTATTTTTCTCTTCAGATTTTTTTACATTATTAAATTTGCATTGTGAATGGTAAGTAGGGAGCTTCAGATGCTACATTCTTAAGCATCTGTTCAGCCAATACGTGATTAAATATTATAATCTGCTTCAATCACATATGCTTCCCCATTAATCAAAACACAAAACTTCTGCCTTGCACAATAGTTTTCAATGTATTCATACTTTGCAAAGCATACTTAAATAATTGCTGGGTGATAAGTCCTTATGAAAGCTTCTGTTGTGAAATGTCTAAAACATGGATTGAAAGGTATTAATCATTACCAAAAATAACCTGAAAATAGAAGAAATGAAAAACTGATAGTTATTATATAATTATGCTTTCCCTCTTGTTTAAATATTAAAAATGAAATTCTAAATTATGTGATAAGGACTACTGGATAAAAATAAGCAGAATACATTCACTCTTCATCTCTTTCTAATTTTTTCTTATTCTAAAGTATTTTCTTTAAGTCTATATACTTTGAAAGTTTTCATTTGATGCTGTTTTGAAGAAAGTAAATTGTCAGTATCTCAATTTTGAATTTCTATCCTTGCTTACTAGTCAATATTGATAGTGATGGGGTCTCATGGTTAACCCAAATGACAGTATTCTATTAAAACATCAATAGCCATCAGCCCTTTATCAATCATCAATTTCCAGATTTAGCAAATCAGGTGTCTGGTTTTTTTTTTTTTTTTCCTATTACTTGGGCTTGCTGCTTTGGTAAATTTCTGTAGGAATAATAAGAGCTTCTTTTGTCACTTTCTGCATAGATTTTCCTAGTTTCCTGGAGAACAGGGGACTCACTTTATGCTGAAATTCTTTGAGAACTTACAGGAGGGTGACAGCAAAAGGGAAGAGACAGGAGCCTGCTCCAGGGCGGGACCCCTGCATGCAGATGGCTGGCTCTGCTGCGGAGAGGGAGTCGACGCCCTTTAGCAGAGGAGCCCGAGAGGAGCTGACATCTGAAAAGCAAACCTAAACGTAAGCCTTTTATCAAGCTTGCATTGAAAGGAAAATGTTTGTATATCTATCTGAAGCACACTTTTTAGAATCAGAGAGACTGTGGAATTTATTTCTCTTGAAGATGACTGAGGATTTGGGGCAAAGCATCTTCAGACTGAATCCTTTCTGCTCTTTCCTACCTGTGAAAACAGATAATGCTCACCCATCAGGAAGGGCCTTAACGCTTTTTGAGCTCTATAAAGTTTCTCAACTAAAGGTCAAATTATCCAGCATTTAGTTGTAACCAAGGATCACTTTATTTTCTCTTTAAAGAATCGTTTTTTCAAAAGTAGAGAACAAATTGCATATAGCATTAATAAATACTGCTTCCCTCCCAAACGCCCCCTCCTTGCCTAAGGGACTGTATAGTTTCTCAAGCATGGTGTGGATGACTGATTAATCCCCACTACCAGCAAGGGGAATAAACAAAGAAAATTTATGTACACCCAGAGATTATACACACACACATATACACCCCGTTGGACACAAATGGCAGTGTGCCTGTATAACCCATTTATTGGATAATCAAAACTTGCTCAGATGAAAACAGAGAGCTTCACCATATTTTCAAACCTTTTGCTTTAAGCCCGCTTGGCAGGCTCTTCCCTATGTTTGTCTGGGTAAAATCTTAGACAGTTCTCACTGCGCTTGCAGTCTTAATTGGATATCTGCTAATCATGTAAAAAACCCAACCATTCTAATATCTACCACCAGAGTTTCATGGATTTAAAGTTCCCTGAGCTCAGAAGGCCTCTGGCTTGCTGAGGAAGGCGAGGTGGCAGTCTCTCTCCCCAGACCTGCTCTCGCAGCTCCCTGTCCATTCCCGCTGTCTCTGGAGGAGGGAGGGAAGGGCTGGAGAGGACTGTATCTCCCCGGGACAGCTATGCATCTGACTCTGTACAGAACCAATTAGTATTTGGGCCAAGTTAGTATTTGGACCCTTCTTCTTAGCTGGGTGGATTTTTAGGACCATGACCATTGACGGTCTTGTACATAAAGTTCTGTCAGTTCCTGTCTGACTCTCTGCGACCCCATGGGCTGCATCACACCAGGCTCTGCTGTTTCACTCTCTCCCCAAGTTTACTCAAATTCATGTCCATTGAGTGGGTGATGCTGTCTAACCACCTCATCCTCTATCACCCCCTTCACCCTTTGCTTCAGTCTAGAACCTAAGCTGCTCCATTTTGTTAAAAGAAAAACTCCATTTTGTAAGGTTCCGGGAAAAGAGCTTTGGAAATCCCCTGACCTCACCCCACCACCCAGGAGCCAATCAGACCCCAGACCAAAATCTCCCGATTTAATGCCCAGGAACATGTGGTCTACCTAGACAATAGGGACCAATCAAGAACCAACACACAACCTTTCAAAAGAAAGTGACCAATCAGACGTCCCCCTACCTAGAAATCCTTTTTTTCCCATGTATACTCCCTATCCGTTCTGTTCCGTTCAGTCGCTCAGTCGTGTCCGACTCTTTGCGACCCCATGAATTACAGCACACCAGGCCTCCCTGTCCATCACCAACTCCCGGAGTTCACCCAGACTCACATCCATTGAGTCCCTGATGCCATCCAGCCATCTCATCCTCGGTCGTCCCCTTCTCCTCCTGCCCCCAATCCCTCCCAGCATCAGGGTCTTTTCCAATGAGTCAACTCTTCGCATGAGGTGGCCAAAGTACTGGAGCTTCAGTTTTAGCATCATTCCTTCCAAAGAAATCCCTATATAAGCTATGTAATCCAAAACCCAGGGCTCCTCTCTATAGCCGCTGCACTGGTAACGGTGGGAGCCCCAGCTCGAGCTTGGTAATAAAAACTCTCTTGCTTTTGCATTGGATATCGGCTCCCAGGTGGTCTTTGGGAGATTTCTCGACTTGGGCATAACACCAGCATCTGGATCTTTTTCAGTGAGTCAGTTTTTCGAATCAGGTGGCCAAAGTATTGGAGCTCCAGCTTCCACATCAGTCTAAATGTCTATCTGAATCTAAACTGGAGATGTTTCATAACTGAAACAACAGGTTTCTACGTAAATAATATCTCTGCATACACAACTCAGAGACCTCCTAAAATAAGCTGAACTGAAGTGTGTCTTGATCCTGGGAGAAAGGGCCTTGGGGCCTGCAGTGGTGGTCCTGGACTCTCTCTGCTTTGACTCTGCTGTGTTACTCATATCCTTGAAATTGTTACTAAAGCTTGAATCTGCATGAGGTCTCAAATTCACGTGTCTGACCTGACAAATAATCACCTATGTTATCTCTACAGACTAACCCCTTGCATTAAAAGGTAGGGTTGTTTTAAATCTATTTTCTCAAGTTTTGTGCCTAACACCTTTTTTTTTACTGCTAGATATGTTTATTTTGTAAGTAATAATAGGGTATAGAAAATTTAAATTTCTTTGGTTTTCTTTGGGGGTTCAAATCTGACAGGCACTCCCTGTATGTAAGGCTTTTCCATCTTAAAGGTGGTTCTTTATTTCCACTACGTGACAAATTCCTTAAGGGTAAAGACCATGAATAATTCACCTGCAGATCAGTGTGAATGAACACCTAGCACAATGTAGGTGCTCAAACAAGCAAGTGGTGCTGATATAAGTTTTTGGCCTTGTCGTTCGCTGGAGTTTGGTAAAGAATCTGCCTGTGATGCAGGAGACCCCAGTTCAATTCCTGGGTCATGAAGATCTCTTGGAGAAGGGATAGGCTAACCCACTCCAGTATTCTTGGGCTTCCTTGGTGGCTCAGATGGTAAAGAATCGCCTTCAATTCAGGAGACCTGGGTTTGATTCCTAGGTTGGGAAGATCCCCTAGAGAAGGGAACAGCTACCCACTCCAGTATTCTTGCCTGGAGAATTCTAAGCACAGAGAAGCCTGGTATGCTACAGTCCCTGAGGTCACAAAAAGTCAGACAGGACTGAGTGACTTTCACTTTCATGAATGAGAGATGGGCCTGAGTTAACATTTACTTTTGTCTCAGGGGCTTTATTTTGGGGCTGCAGGAGAAGATTGCAACACAAGCTCAGAAGAAGAGAAGACAAAAGGCATCAGAGAATAGCTGGTATATATTCCCTTGTCAAACACCAGGCATAAATTCCAGCCTCTTACAGAGAAGGGGCTGTCTTCAGGAGGCTATGGTGAGACATGGGGCTTAAGTCATTTTGCTTTGGTCATACATCATGTCACAGGTTAAAGGAGAAAGGCCTTCTCTCCTTTATTCTTGGAGCCGTTATTTTTCCAACAGTGTGACAATTAAAGGGATTATAGCACTTAGAGGACTGGGTTCTTTGAAACCCACAGAAACCTCAGCCTTGGCAGGGATCAGTGTCCACGTGTAGGCAGCCGTGGTCATGGGGAAGCTGCTGTCCTGAAGCAGCATGGAAGACAGGAGTCTATAAAAACAGCATATTGAGAGAGTACAAGAGGACTGTTCATGACGAGGCAGAAAATAAAGCCTGAGAATTCAAAACACAAATGAACAGCTTAGAGGAAGTTCTAATGCATGGTGCGGGGTGGGTGGGTGGTTGGGGTGCAAGCTCCTGCATTAACTAGACTGAAGTAATGAAAGAGTAAACAGTGCATGCTCAAGTCCAAGTGTCCTTAGCTGTGGTATAAGGTGGCGAAAGAGGCCATGCATTTCAGTGGGTATGCTACAGTAGAGCTACACGGCAGACAGTAGTTTGTACAAAAATAGGTGTGTTATGATGCACTGGGTGACTTCCAAAATCACTGGAGGCTGTAGAAGCAGGCTCTGGATTGAGCTTCCAGGAACTCCTACCAGTGATGGGAAAGCTTCCCCTTGAACTGTAACAAGCCATCGAATTAGGAAGCTGCTAGCCACCGTTTTATGCTGCCTCTCACAGTCTACATCAACAAAACAGAGGCCTCTTAACTCTCCACTTGACAGAGTTTCAAATTCAAATCCATAATGATTGCACCAGGTTAGTGGAACCTAAGTGATATCTATAATATCAGTTGCAAGGAAATCTGGGAAATACAGTTGTCAGCCTTCCAGGCAATAGATTTGATGAAGACACAGAAGAAAGACATTAGAATGGAACCAAACAAACCAGTGCACAGAAGCCACCATAACTGCATTTAGAAAAGCCAATACTTCATCCTCTGCTTTAATAGTCTACTTATTCAACTATATTTGTTGAATGACTGCTATGTTTTAGACACCATTCCTTGGTTCCCAAATGAACAAGATAAAAAGGTAGAGAAAGCAATTTGGATTCTTTTTCTCTTATCTCTTCTTCTTCTTTTTTTTTTTTTTTTAATTCTTTATTCTACTTTGGAAGCAGGATTTGGGTAATACGATTTGGAGTTGAGTGTGCCTTCTGCATGAAGCGCCTTTGTCTCTAAGAAGGAGGACAAGCTGGGACAGTCCAGCAGAACCAGAGGCTGGGAGCTGGCTGCTCAGAACTGGTTGTGTTCTCAGCCTCAATGCGGAGAATGGCAGGGATTACAAGGCTGCTGCGTTTTGTAGCTCTGTTCACCAGGGTAAAGAGGAGAAAGGGATTTGGACACAAGCCCTCCTTGTGATAAAACTTACTTGACTATAATGTCCTTTCATTTTATTTCAAAAGATAAGTCTGGCCATAGCAGCTAAATGGAAGAAACAACACTCAATTGAGCAGAAATGCAAACAAAAACCAGAAGCAACTGGGCAACTGTATCGAGGGAAACTGACTCCAGACTGGGTAGTTCAGAATGGCGGTGAGAGGCAGAGAGGAAAATCGTGGGGTGCAGGTAGCTCACTGATACATTAAGATATACAAAGCTTTCAAAAGGTACAAGGAAGATTCTTCCCCCAAATGTTTCCTTTTTTATATTTTCTGATTTGAACTGGAAATGTTATGAAAAGATGTGGATACTGTAAACATAAAAAAATATGAGAAAAAATAGCAAAGAAATAGTCACAGTTTGGAAATATTTTAGAGTTTGGATGAAATGAATGATTATTTAAAGAAAACCAGCTTATTTATTTATAACTAGCTTGATTTTCTTTTGAGGGGTGGGGTCTGGCGACAGGATTCTGAAAGAACTCTATTTAATGGAATTGTCCAAAATGTCAGCAAAGTGCTCAAGCTCATTTATACCTCCACAGACTTTTTGTAAGATAGAGGAGGTTTTGTCCTTTAGTTTCCATTTTATAGATTAGAAAACTGTAGAGAGAGAGAGATTCAGTGCTGAGTCTAATGTCACATAATGATAATTGCTGCCTTTTACTGAGGGTGTTTCGTAGGGTAGGTGTTGAATGACATTTACTTTCATTATAGTTAATGCTCATAACACTGCCACAAGAGTGGCTTTTCCCCCTTTTACAAATTGAAGCTAAGATCAAGAGATGCTAAAGAAACTACTAGCAGTTGCAAAGCCAGTGAATACTAGAGCCACCATGTGAGACTAAGCTCATGCGCTTTCAGAGCCCAGGTGTTTTCAGTACCCTGCGCAGCTGTCACCAGTCTACCACCCTGCTAGCACCAGAAGCGCTAATAGAGTCAATGCCTTGTTATTCAGCTCAGCACTTCACTGAATGACAATAATAAATGAATACATAAGCATGCCTTTTGGCCCCCCCTATGCCACACTTGTAGCTTGCATTCTTCTCTCCCGGCAGTTTCTTCCCTTTTCACAGTCTTTTTCCTGTTATCTTCAATTATGGAATCAGCTGCAAGACTGTTTGTTCCTTTACTTAGAAAAATATACTCAGCTATTTGGATGGTGGATATGATTGTTCTTTCAGAATACTAAACTGTCTCTTTGACAATTCATGTTTATACAGTATCTGGATGCATATGGGCTCAATTGATCAAGAGTTAGTGTGGGCTCTGACTTGCAACACCCTAGAAAGACGTAGGGTAGGTTGAATGGCCTACTAAGCAAGAACAAGAGTCATTGCCACAGGCTACTTCCCTAGCCACAGAAGTCTGGACCATGATACTCTATTTAAACTGTATAGTAGGAATTCAGAAACCATTACTTAGTCTCATTGTCATATTCAAGTACTGCCAATAGCAAAAGCAGGAATGGAAAAGAACAACTCTTGGTGGTGCAGAGAAATCCTCCAGGAATCTCCCTACCCTATGGTGGGGTCCAGCATTCCTTTGGTGGGTCTTCCTTTCAAGAGAGTTGTGCTATGAAAGCAACAACCTAATCCATTCATTGAATTTTTCATTGGCTGATTCTGCAAATAGCAGCTTCGTAGACAAAAAGAGAGCTTTTTATTTATTTAAAATTTTTAAAATTTTATTTTTCTCTTTTATTATTTATTATTATTATTTTACTTTTATGGTAAAATCAATACAATATTTATTTAAATTTAAGATACCAAAATTACACCATTAAAGACATGTTTAGTTATCTCAAGAGCTCTAAATCTAATGTATATATTGATTTTCAAAGAGTTCACCAGTCCACTGAATTGAAAAGAAGACAGTGCCATTTGTGTAGACATGCACTTTTGGGTGGGTGATGAGGAGAAAACATTAAAAGGTCTGAAATAAAAGAAGGAATATAGAGCTTAAAAATACAATCCTGCGATAAATCAAAACAAATATGAACTGTGCAAAAACAATTTGGATTTATAGAGAAAAACAAAAACACCACTGAATTATTTGATAGCAATAGTATTAAATATGGGAAGAAGATGATAGGAGTCAAAGCAATCTAAAGTTCTTTTGGTTTTCTGAAAGAGGACAAAAATACTAATTTTAGATCATGTAAAGTTAAATGAGCACCAGAATGTTTTAGTAAAAACAATAAAAGAAGAGAAACAGAGAGTTTAATATTCAAATGATAAAGAATTAAGGATAAAAAGCAAATAATCCAAAAAAAGTAGTTTAATAGACACATATAAAATTACATCAATGAATTCAAATAATTACAGCAAATAAAAGAGAATAACTGTTTTGGTGAAAGGCAAAACTTGTCAGTCTAGACAAAAAGATAAAAAAATCTCACTATGTGTTCTTTCTGAGAGGTACATCTAAATCAGAACAAAGAAAAGCTGAAAGAATGAAAAAGGATACACAACAAAATTATTAAAATAAAGAAGGCTGATGTGACTGATCATAGACTTTAAAGCAAAAATAATTGCTAGGAAAGAAGAGTTAGCATGTATTGGGAAAAAGTGGAATTTTCCAGGAAAATGTAACTATTTCAATATTGGAGCTTATGAATACCTAAAATTTTTCTTTAAAATAAATGTATAAAGTAAAAATTGACTGACTCCAATAAAAATGTGGTAAATTCACTATTGTGGTACGAAGGTTCAAGCTATCTCAGTTATCAATACATGAAGCTGATCAAAACTCAGCAATGCTACAGAAAATATTTAAAAATGCAAGCCACACAAATGACCTAATGGGCACATAAAATACCTATTTGTTGTACAATTCTTTCTGGCACACAAGAAGCTTTTACTCAAATTTATCATGTATTAAAAAAGCAATGTGGACAGCAACTGCAGCCATGAAATTAAAAGATGCTTGCTCCTTGAAAGAAAAGCTATAACCAACCTAGACAGCATATTAAAAAGTGGAGACATCCCTTTGCCAACAAAGGTCTGTATAGCCAAATCTATGGTTTTTCCAGTAGTCATGTATTGATGGGAGAGTTGAACTATAAAGGAGACTGATCACCCAAGAATTGACCCTTTCAAATTGTGGTGCTGGAGAAGACTCTTGAGAGTCCCTTGGACTGCAAGGAGATCCAACTAGTCCATCCTAAAGGAAATCAGTCCTGAATATTCACTGGAAGGTCTAATGCTGAAACTCCAATACTTTGGCCACCTGATGCAAAGAGCCAACTCATTGGAAAAGATCCTGATGCTGAGAAAGATTGAAGGCAAGAGGAGGAGGGGATGACAGAGGATGAGATGGTTGGAGGCATCAGTAACTCAATGGACTTGAGTCTGAGCAAACTCAGGGAGGTAGCGAATGTACTGCAGTTCATGGAGTCACAAAAAGCTGGACATAACTTAGTGACTAAACAACAGCAGCAAGCCAAAAACAGTTTTTAAATATTCTAATCCGTATCAAATAGTACATTCTTGACTATGAAATTAATTTAGCTATCAGTAATAAAAGTACAACTAAGAAAATTCCATATACTTGGAAGTTTAAAAGAAAACTAAAAATCTCCAAATCAAAGAATAAATTATAGTGGAAAATGGTTAGAACAAAGTGATAATGGAAATAAAATATAAGATATGTGGGCTATTGTTGAGTAAGAGAAAATACCACTGACTATTATACTTCATGACTATTAAAGCCACAGAAACATAGTTTAAAAGTCTCCTGTAAATAGAACACCAGACACAATTATACAGAAAAGTCTATCAACTATTCATCAAGTAGCTAATAAAAATTGCATAGAATTTTTTTCCTGTAAATAAGAAAAAATAAGAAATTTTCAATTCTTCTGAAAAAGCTATCAGACACGACTGAGCGACTGAACTGAACTGAATCTTAATAGCTATAGCAGAAAGGAGCATATCAAAAATAAGTAGACCAATAACATTTACCGGCATACATGCAAAAATTTGAAAATATATTTGGAGACTGATTTTAGGCTTTCATTTTTTAAAAAAGACTTTATGATAAGTATGTATTAATTCCAATAGCAGAATGCATCCTTTATGATTTTATGTCTTCTGATTTCCTTCATTTTTTGTGAATAAGTCAACTCAGTCTTTCCTTGCTACTTTGAAAGTATGTCTCACCTGCCTCCCCCAGATGGTTTTAAAATTTTGTACTTATTTTTGGAGTTTTGGGTTTACTGTGACAAATCAAAGTGGAAATACTTTGTATTTATGTTGCTTAGGGTCTTTGGAGCAGTTTTGATTTACAAAAGTAAATTTGTTTTGGAAAGTTTTTGGTTACTATATCTTCAAATGTTACTTCTTCCCCATTTTCTCCCTCTATTCCTTCTTGGGTCACCAACCACATAGATGTTACATGTTTTCACTAAGTCTTAAGTGTCTTTAATGCTTTTTTGTGTGCTTTTTTTTTTTTTCTCTTTGTACTTCAGTGTAAATATTTTCTACTGGGAGGGAAAATCTGGAAGCTTGTACCTGGTTTCTCCTGGACCTTCCCATGTGTCCTTTCTCGTTGCTGGCTTTGATCTGTGTTCTTTTGCTATAATACATTATAACTGTGAGTACAATAACTTCTAAGAATTTGAAGTCCTTCAAGCATGAGGGAGGTCTTGAAGACCCCCAATACAGACACCATTAACACAGCAACAAATCTAATAAATCAAGGAAGAAATCTAAGATGTTCAATACCTCTACCCATAAAATTATAAAACTTTAAAGAAAAACATTGAACAATATTTAATTAAGTTTAAAGATGTTTCACCTCATGAATAAGAAAATTCTCTCATAAAGATGTCATAAAATTTTGAAGCATTATCAATAGTCATGGTGGAATTCTGATCTAAATTCCAATAGATTTTTAAACAAAATTGATGATTTGGAGGTTTATGTGCAAAAGCAAAGGGTTGAGAATGTCCAGAAGGATAAGCACATTGGGGGAAATTGGCACACCAAAATAGAGTTATAAATTTATATCAATTACGACTGGGAGGTTGTGATTCAAGGATAATCAATTGACCAAAGGAGCAAGAATTGAAAACTCACATGTGAAGCTGTTAATTCTCATCTGATTAATAATTCAAAGTATATGACAAAACTTCTAAATTTTTAGAAGAAAACATTGGAGAATATTTTTTTAGGCTTTGTATGAAAGGGTTCCTAAATTAAAATAATAAACACAATTCACAAAAGAGAGTATTGATAGGTCTACTTCATGACATTGAAGAGCTTGTATCCATCAAAACAAATTATAGAGGAAGTGAAAATGTGAGCCATATTGCCAAACATATGATCAAGAAAAGACTAGTGTCAAGAATGTACACACAACTACTAGAACTGTTAGAAATCAATGAGAGGACTGTATCAAGATGGTGACATGGGAGACTTTCCCGCTTCCCAAAAACATATCTGATATACAACTAAACATGGATCATTCCATCTGAGAGAAATCCAGCAACTACTTGAGTTACTTCTACATATCAGGCAAGTGAGAAATACCACATTGACTTGGGTAGGTATTTGCCATAAATCCTATTGCCATAATCTCATACCCAGCGCAGAGCCTTACAACTGGGAAGGAACTCCCAGTATCTAGCTTCTTCTTGAGGAGTAAAGGGTTTGGAACATACATCTAGTGACCCAGCATTTAAGGTGCCATTCTAGAAATGGACCCTCAAATCACATTAGCCCTCATCACAGGGCTATAGCAAGTGAGAATCAATTGCTAAACAGGTGCATAAAAATTCTATCAGGCTATCCTCCCCAGGCTCAGTGCAAAGGCAGGAGATGAAAATACCCATCGTCCTACTTTTCCCTGGAAAAGGTTTCACTACATATTTACTCAGCTACAGCCTGAGTGTCTGGCTTCTAATCAGCCTACAGCTAGGTTCTGAGTAAAGCCAAACAATACCTCGGTGGACACTTCACTCGCGATCTTTCTCCCTTAGTCTTGCTCCAGCAATAAAACCAGGTTGCCATCTTCTTAGAAGGAGCTTGTTCACATATTTAACTTTTATTACTGCTACCCAAGCGACAGGGCCCTACATTATCTAGTTCTGATGGTAAATGGAGTTCAGCATTTACAAACACCACATAAGCTTATTAAACAAAAAAAACAAATGAAAATACTCTTCAAGTCAGCACACAAGCACATGCGGAAGTTCTCCTCCTGAACTCAGCACAAAAGGAGCAGGCAGAATGTCCATCACTGTCTCCTAATTCATCCCTGGAAGAAATAGGATTGTATTTTCCCAACTACTGCTTGAGTTTCTGGCTCCTAATCAACTTGCTGACTGGGATTCTCCCAAGGGCCTGAAAAAACCATCTCCCCTGGTTCACTCCAGCAATAAAAGCACACCTTCAGCTTCTCCATGGAAGGAGCTTATCCATATATCTAGTATCCTACTGTTAAAGCTGTTACCTTAGAGACTGGCTCAGATCACACAGCACTGGGAGAAGATGAGGCCAGCATTAATTAGTTCCTCAAGACCACACAAAACAGTAGTGGTTCTATTTGGGCACACAAGCACTTCCTAGCATCTATTCCTTCTGGCTTAAAACAGAGTAAGAAGGTAAAAACAACCATCACCAACTTTTTTCCTGATAGGAGCTATACTGCCTATCTAATCCCCTGACATTCCTATCTCATACTGATGTTGATCTTCAAACTAGCTTTCACTCAGGAGGGGAAGGGTCAGGCAATCAATAGTCCTTCAGGAGCCGAACAGGTATATGGGTATTTGCCCATGCTGTTAGGACACTGAAGGACTTCCCTAGTGGCTCAGATGGTAAAGTGTCTGCCTACAATGCAGAAGACCCAGGTTCAATTCCTGGGTCAGGAAGATCCTCTGGGGAAGGAAATGGCAACCCACTCCAGTACTCTTGCCTGGAGAATCCCATGGATAGAGAAGTGTGATAGGCTATAGTCTGTGGAGTTGCACAGAGTTGGACAAGACTGAGCAACTTCACTTTTCTTTCACTTTAGGAGACTGAAGGGTCTTGGCACACCATCATCTCCTGGCAGCCAGTAAGAACAAGGATGGTGGCTCGAACAATCACAAAGGGCTGAGGGAAATCCATGAGCATAGGTTGCATTGATTGAAGAGATTCATCTCTTGTATAAGGAATCTGTCAAGTGTAAGAAAGATGGATGTTTTATCTAATGCATAAACATCAAAACAGAGTCAAGAAAAAGAAAGAAAAAATTGCAGTAAATTACTTAAATCTATATCTCAAGGAACTAGAAAATGAAGAAAAAACTAGGTTCAAAGTTAGTTGAAGGAAGTAAACCAAAATCAGAGCATAAACAAATGAAATAAAGACTAGAAAGACAGTAGAAAAGATCACTAAAGCTAAGAGCTGATATTTTCAAAAACTGACCAAACTTTAGCTTGACAAGTTCACTGCCAACATCAGACTCAATGGTGAAAAACTGAAATCTTTTCCTCCATAAGTGGAACAAAACAAGGTTATCCACTCTTGCCATTTTTTCATCATAGTACTGGAAATTCTAGCCAGAAAAACTGGTCAAGAAAAATAAAGACAACCAAATCTGAAAGGAAGAAGCAAAATTGGTTCTGTTTGTAGATAATATAATCTCAAATGTAAAAATACCTAAAGAATCCACCAAAAATCTATAAGGGCTTCAATAACTTCAATAATTTTGTAGGCTGCAATATCAATATACAAAAATAAGTTGCATTTCTATATGCTAATAATGAATAATTTAAGAAATTAAGAAAGCAACCCTATTTACAATTGCATCAAAAATAATAATATATTTAGAAATAAACTTGAACAAGGAGGTGAAGTATCTGTCACTGAAAACTATAAAATATTGACAAAAGAAATTGAAAAAGACAATAGATAAGATAGTTCATCTTCAAGGACTGAAATAATTAATATTAAAAATGTGTGTACTACTCAAAACAATCTGCATATTCAATGCAATCTCTACCAAAATCTCAATGACTTTTTTTGTTGTTATTCAGTCCCTCACTCATGTCCTGCTCTTTGTGACCCCATGGACTGTTGCACGCCAAGGTTCCCTGTACTTCACCATCTCCCAGGACTTGCTCAAACTCATGTCCATTGAGTCTGGATGCCATCCAACCATCTCATCCTCTGTCATTCCCTTCTCCTCCACCTTCAATCTTTCCAGCATCAGGGTCTTTTTCCAATGAGTCAATTCTTCTCATCATGTGGCCAAAGTATTGAAGCTTCAACTTCGCATTAGCCCTTCCAGTGAATATTCAGGACTGATTTCCTGTAGGATTGACTGAATTGATCTCCATGAAGTCCAAGGAACTCTCCAGAGTCTTCTCCAACACAACAGTTCAAAAGTATAAATTCTTTGGTGTTCAGCCTTCTTTATAGCCCAACTCTCACATCCTTGCATGACCACTGGATAAACCATAGCTTTGACATTACGGGCATTTTTTGGCAGAGTAATGTCTCTGCTTTTTACTATGCTGTCCACGTTGGCCATAGCTTTTTTCCCAAGGAGAATGTGCTTTTTTTTGTTTTATGAAATAAATACTTTATTACTAAAAATTTATTTTAGTTTTATTTTTAGTTTTATTACTAAAACTAAATTTGACAGCACAATTTTTTTTTTAAAGCAGTGTCTGGGAAGTGGGGTGAAGACAAGTACAGTGAAGGGAGGTGTGGAACCAAACAACATGTGACCTCGAAAGGTTTCTTTCTCAGCTTGAAACCACTGAGATCCATCAGAGCTGCTGCACTTGTTCACAGTTTGATCTTTCTATTCGGACCAGTCTGTTCCAACATTCACCTCCTAAAGGACAGTGGGTCATTTCTAGCTTTTGGCCATACAAATGAAGATGCTACAAGTATCCACACGCGGGTTTTGTGTGCAGGTAAGTTTTCACTTCTTTAGGGGAAATGCCCCGGGCATGATTTGGGGCATACGGTAGGTATAGATTCAATTTTTAAAGAAATTATGGGAGGATGTCTGGAGTGGCTGTGCAGGTTCTCGCAACACTGCAGGGGACCCAGCACCGGGGTCAGCAGCTGCAGGCTTTGTGTAGAGCATTCTAGAAGATTCCTAGCATAGCTTAACATTTAATTTGCAAGCCCCTATTGACTATTGATGAGCATCTTTTCTGAGCTCACTTGTCATCCATATATCTTCTTTGGTGATCATTTTTCATTGGGCTGTTTGTTTTCTTATTGTTGAGTGTGAAGAGTTCTTTGTATATTCCAGATATAAGTCTTTTGTCAGATATGTGATTTGCCAGTCTTTTTCAGATATTGTGTTTTCAAATTTTAGAATTTCCATTAGGTTATTTTTATAACTTTTCTTCCTCTGCTAAGAGCTTCTATATTTCCATTCATTTCATTCCATTCATCTCAAGGGTTTGATTTTGATGGAAGAAATCAGTGATGCTCCAAGAGTCTCTCAAGTGGAGCCAGCAACCACCAAGAGCTTGCACTTGTCCAGCTGGGATGGGTGCACTCTGCCCCATGACCTGATGGAGTCCCAGTCCCCCTGCTGTGTGGTGAATCCAGTGTAGCTCAGCTTCCAAAGCTTTTGCTCTTGTGTTTGAGTCTCCACAGCAAGGCTGCAGCTCTGGGGCTGGTGTCAGGCTGGGGTAGTGGTTCATGCAGAATTCATCTTTTGGTGGTTCATGTGGAATTCTGTAACTTTGACTCCAGGACAAGTATCTTGTGGAATATTCCATACCTCAGATCTTATCAACTAAAATAATCAAGTGGCAGCACAAATGATAGGAATTTACTTGAGGTCTTAAAAACTGCAATCTAGGAGACCCAGAATCAGGTAATCTGGGAAGGTGTTCAGGGAAGAGAGTCAGGGACTGCTGAAGACAAAAAGCCATGAGGCCTTTTTGTTCAAAGTTGCCTGGCCTGATGCTGATAGAAGCTGGAATACACTTGTCCTAAAGGGACCACACGGAGAAGGCAATGGCACCCCACTCCAGTACTCTTGCCTGGAAAATCCCATGGACGGAGGAGCCTGGAAGGCTGCAGTCCATGGGGTCACTGAGGGTCGGACACGACTGAGTGACTTCACTTTCACTTTTCACTTTCATGCATTGGAGAAGGAAATGGCAACCCACTCCAGTGTTCTTGCCTGGAGAATCCCAGGGACGGGGGAGCCTGGTGGGCTTCCGTCTATGGGGTCGCACAGAGTCGGACACGACTGAAGCGACTTAGCAGCAGCAAAGGGACCACAACACCACCCTTATGGCAGAAAGTGAAGAGGAACTAAAAAGCCTATTGATGAAAGTGAAAGAGGAGAGTGAAAAAGTTGGCTTAAAGCTCAACATTCAGAAAACCAAGATCATGGCATCTGGTCCCACCAATCCCTGGGAAACAGATGGGGAAACAGCGTCTGACCCTATCTTCTTGGGCCCCAAAATCACTGCAGATGGCAACTGCAGTCACGAAACCAAAAGATACCTACTCCTTGGAAGGAAAGCCACGGACAACCCAGACAGCACACTCAAAACAAGAGACACCATTCTGCCAACAAAGGTCCGTCCAGTCAAGGCCATGGCCCCTCCAACGGTCATCATGGATGTGAGAGTTGAACTGCGAAGAAAGCTGAGCACGAAAGTATTGACATCCCTAAGCCGTGGTGTTGGAGAAGACTCCCGAGAGCCCCCCGGATAGCAAGGAGACCCAACCAGTCCACTCCAAAGGAGATCAGCCCTGGGAGCCCACCGGAAGGAATGACGCCAAAGCTGAAACTCCAGCACCCTGGCCACCCCATGTGAAGAGCTGACTCACGGGAAAAGACCCTGACGCTGGGGCAGGGGGGACTGGAGGCAGGAGGAGAAGGGGATGACAGAGGACGAGATGGCCACACGGCACCGCTAACTTGAGGGACGCGAGTCCGAGCGAAATCCAGGAGTCGGCGATGCACAGGGAGGCCTGGCGTACCGCAGCCCATGGGACCGCAAAGAGCCAGACACGACTGAGCGACCAAACCAAACGGAAAGGGACCACGAGTCATTTTAGGGCCAGGGCCCGGTGAGTAGAGAGACCGTCACCAGGTTCTGGAGATGTTCTGGGTGACTTTACTGAGTAACGGGCTCAGAGTCCATCCAGGCTGGGACTACATAATTCCCATCCTCGGAGGCCTCTGTCTCCATCTGGGAGACTCTTGGATCATCACTGACTCCACTTCGCTTTTCCTGAGAAAGTGTCTTTTTATTTCATGGTGCAGTCACCGTCTGCAGTGATTTTGGAGCCCATCAAAATAAAGTCTGCCACTGTTTCCACTGTTTCTCCATCTATTTGCCATGAAGAGACGGGACTGGAAGCCATGATCTTAGTTTTCTGAATGCTGAGTTTTAAGCCAGCCTTTTCACTTTCATCAAGAGGCTAGATAGTTCCTCTTCACTTTCTGCCATAAGGGTGGTCTCAGATACATATCTGAGGTTATTGATATTTCTCCCTGCAATCTTGATTCCAGCTTGTGTTTCATCCAGCCCAGCGTTTCTCATGATGTACTCTGCATAGAAGTTAAATAAGCAGGGTGACAATATACAGCCTTGATGTACTCCTTTTCCTATTTGGAACCAGTCTGTTGTCCATGTCCAGTTCTAACTGTTGCTTCCTGACCTGCATACAGATAACTCAGGAGGCAGGTAAGGTGGTCTGGTATTCCCAGTTTATGAAAGGCTTTGGCATAGTCAGTATAGCAGAAGTAGATGTTTTTCTGGAATTCTCTTGCTTTTTCTATGATGCAATGGATGTTGGCAATTTCATCTCTGGTTCCTCTGCCTTTTCTAAATCCAGCTTGTACATCTTGAAGTTCATGGTTCATGTACTGTGAAGAATAGAATAACAAATAATAATAGAATAAAAGAATAGAATGAAATAAGGATAGCAAGATAAATTGGAAGTGGTCAAACAGGAGATGGCAAAAGTGAACATTGACATTTTAGGAATCGGTGAAATAAAATGGACTGCAATGGATGACTTTAATTCAGATTACCATTATATCTTCTACAGTGGGCAAGAATCCCTTAGAAGAAATACAGTAGCTCTCATAGTCAACAAAATATTCCAAAATGCAGTACTCGCATGCCATCTCAAAAATGACAGAATGATCTCTGTTCATTTCCAAGGCAAACCATTCAGTATCACAGTAATCTAGGTCTATACTCCAGCCACTAATGCTGAAGAAGCTGAAGTTGGACAGTTCTATGAAGACCTACAAGACCTTCTAGAACTAACCCAAGAAAAATGATGTCAATGCATGATACAGGATGCTTGGGGATGGTGCACTGGGATGACTCAGAGGGATGGTACGGGGGAGGTGGGGGGGGGTTCAGGATGGGGAACATGTGTATACCCATGGCAGATTCATGTTGATGTATGGCAAAACCAATACAATATTTGTAATTAACCTTCAATTAAAATAAATAAATAAGAAAAAAGATGTCCTTTTCTGTTTTAATTGAAATGCAAAGTAAGAAGTCAAAAGATACCTGGGGTAACAAGCAAGTATGGCCTTGGAGTACAAAATGAAGCAGGGCAAAGGCTAACAGACTTTTGCCAAGACAACGCACTGGTCATAGCAAACACCCTCTTCCAAAAATATAAGATTGACTCTACACATGGACATCACCAGATGGTCAATACTGGAATCAGATTGACCATACTCTTTGCAGCCAAAGATGGAGAAGCTCTATACAGTCAGCAAAAACAAGACCAGGAGCTGACTGTGGCTCAGATCATGAACTCCTTATTGCAAAATTCAGACTTAAATTGAAGAAAGTAGGGTAAAACACTAGACCATTCAGATATGACCTAAATCCAATCCTTTACAGTGGAAATGGCAAATAGATTCAAGGGATATGAAGAGTAGCCCCTGCTCACTGCAATTAGAGAAAACCCATGTGCAGCAGTGAATGAGCACAACCAAAAATTAAAAATAAATAATTAAAAAAATAAAATATGACATATGTATGTATTAATATTATTCAGCCTTTAAAAAAAGAAGGAAATCATGACATTTGTGACAACATGATTGAATCCAGAGAGCATTATGCTAAGTGAAATAAGCCAGCCAGAGAAACACAGTTACTGCATGGTATCATATGTGAAATAAGTCAAACTCATAGGAGCAATAGAACAGTGACAGCCAGGGGCTGGGGTAGGGGTGGGGTTGAAATGGAGAGAGATTGGTAAAAAGGTAAAACCTTCCAACTATAACATGAGTAAGTTCTGAGAATCCAGTGTAGTTCATGGTGATGATAGTTTATAGCCCTGTAACATATAATTGAGATTTGCTAAGAGTGTAGATCTTAAGCAATCTTACAAAATAAATAAATTTGAGAGGGTTATGAATGTGTTAACTGAGCTGGCTGAGGAAATCTTTTCACAATGTATACATATATCAAGTAATCACATTGTACACTTTAAATATATTATAATTTTATTTTTCAGTTTTACCTCAAGATAGTCAAAATATCAGTAAAAAGATGATAACATCCCTCTACATAATAACAACAGAAATTTCACAATGAACCTATGAATATATGACTAATCTCACTATTAACCAGGGAAATCCATGAGATAATGAGATGTCATTTCATTCCAAAGAGATTGGCAAAAAATTAAGTTGTTAAAATATTAGGTTCCTTAGAAGATACAGATCAATTGGACTGCATTTTTGGTGGAGAGGCAAGGGCAGCCACGTTGGAGAACAGTCTCACAATAAAATGTGAAATTGAACTTTTATGTACTCTGCTGCTGCTGCTGCTGCTGCTAAGTCGCTTCAGTCGTGTCCGACTCTGTGCGACCCCAGAGATGGCAGCCCACCAGGCTCCCCCATCCCTGGGATTCTCCAGGCAAGAACACTGGAGTGGGTTGCCATTTCCTTCTCCATTTATGTACTCCGTGACTCTACCAATGTTAGTTATATACACAAGAGAACAATTTTGAATATGAGATTAGGAATCATTTATAAGCGTTTTTGTTGGTTTACTGTTCATAATATTAATAGCAAAACCTAGAATCAAAGCAAATATCCATTTATTAGAAAGTAGATGTATAAATGGATTTCTTGTTTGCAATATTGCACAATAGAATGTTATACAGCAAAACCCAACTCACATGGCTAATTCATATAAAGTTAATTTTAGCGAAAAAAAAATCAATATCCTGAAGACTACAAACAAATATGAAGCTCAAAACAAGCAAACATAAATGACATACTGTTTAGACTTTAAAACACATGCAGTTAAACATCTTTTAAAGGAAAGAATTGATGTATGCACAGATAATGGATGCCAGGGCAGGGAGTAGAATTATCTGGCATAAGACAGCAAGGCAACAGCTTGTGTTCTTTTCTTTTCGGTGGTTGGTGAGTACATAAGTTTGTTTTAAAGTTGTTTTCCAGTCAGTACATGTGTTTATATATAGTTATTTTAGTAGCATATATTTCAAAACAAATGAAGAAAAGTATTCTCATAACAGCCCTTAAAAAGATTGAAAGTGAAAGTGAAGTCGCTCAGTCATGTCCGACTCTTCGGGACCCCAGGGACTATATCCTACCAGGCTCCTCTGTCCATGGAATTTTCCAGGCAAGAGTACTGGACTGGGTGGCCATTTCCTTCTCCAGGGAATCTTCCCCCCGCAGGGATTGACCTGGGTCTCCTGCAGAGACTTCCCTGGTGGCTCAGAGGGTAAAGCGTCTGTCTACAATGCAAGAGACCTGGGTTCGATCCCTGGGTGGGGAAGATCTCCTGGAGAAAGAAATGGCAACCCACTCCAGTACTCTTTCCTGGAAAGTCCTATGGACAGAGGATCCTGATAGGCTACAGTCTATGGGGTTGCAAAGAGTTGGACATGACTGAGCAACATCACTTTAACTTTTTGGACTTCCCTGGTGGTTCAGACAGTAAAAGTGTCTGTCTACAATGCGAGAGTCCTGGGTTCAATCCCTGGGTTGGGAAGATTTCCTGGAGATTAAATATGGCTAATTTTCTCAATAATAAACACATCTCCAGAACAATCAAATACATTATGAATTAGGGAAATTTCTGTCTATGTTTCTACTGTCTCATTTATTTTGTACCATCAAGACTTTCTGACATATTTTTTGAGATTTTGTTTTAATTTCTTTTTCTTTCTCAAATGCACCAAGCAATCTTTTCATATTCTGACACTTTAAATTTTTGCCTAAGACATAGTTAGTTTTAAAATTGCTATTTTTCCAAATATAAATACATGTGCACAATGTCCTACAAATTACTTAGAGGGTATTTTCAATCATTTTTTCACTATTTTTTAAGCTAGAGTTATTTAAGTGACTTAAATCAAAGGCATTTTTTGGCAAGTATTTCGTAACTAAAGATAGCTTCATCAACAGGAAGAATCACAAAGTTTCCAAGGTTCAAAGATAAAACTAATAAGATTTTGGCTATCATTACCTGTCCTCCCAAGTGACAAGGCATTTAACAATGAGACAGTGGGTGTTCCTTGAGCACTATTTTCAAACTCTCTCCTCCATGACAGGATTTACCTCCTTGTCAAGGAAGATTGTGCTGAAATGTTAAAATCATATGGATGCATTTATTTTTACTGTAAGATTACTGAATAGAACATATACACATGTTGCCTTAGTGGTTTTCCCTCATTGCTGCATAAAGCAGGAAAAATTGCTCTAAAGTGATAGTCACATGAGGTTTCTTGAAGGATCAGAGGAAGGAAGCTGTCACAAGAGGTCTGTTCTGAAGACTGGCCACTTCGACCCTCTGTGGCTCACTTGCCTCAGTGACACTTATTTAACTTACTTGGTGGCTCTCCAATTGGGAAAGAGGCTAAGACTGCAGGAGTCCAGCAGAAGACATGTTCACCACCACTCTTGAGGTTTCTGAAACAGAAACTTGTCCTTCTTTGAATGACTATCCCATTTTCTGTGGTAGTTATTTAACAAAGTCATCAGGGGATCATAACATCCTCACGTTTGGCTTTTGAGGGACTTACATGGCAGTGTGCAGGGCTACAAAAGCCACAGAATGAAAACAGCACATTATATATCGTTTAACTTCACCCAAAAACTTGGAGGTGAAACTTTGGGTAATTTAATCTGGTATGAAATTCAAATCAGTTTTACAGTGAAACAGATAAAGACTTGTCACCAGAGGGTAGTCACAATTTGCGTTCTGTTTTAAAGATAAAGCTTCTGGCTTCAAAAAATTTTCTGTTTTATCAAATCCCTTCAGGGATTATGTTCTCAGACTCCCTTAAGCAATCTCCTGTGGTCATGAATGTCCTTTCCTCTGCTTTGATGGGGTAACTTTGAGATATGCTACCCTAAGTTATTCCAGGATTAGGCAAAACTAGATATTTTTTAAAGAAGAATTTGTGTTAGTGTGTAATGAGCAAGCCAAGGTACTCCAAAGTGTTGATCCTACTTGGAAATTGACTTCAGTTCAGTTCAGTCGCTCAGTTGTGTTTGACTCTTTGCGATCCCATGAATTACAGCATGCCAAGTCTCCCTGTCCATCACCAACTCTCGGAGTTCATCCAAACTCATGTCCATTGAGTCAGTGATGCCATCCAGCCATCTCATCCTCTGTCGTCCCCTTTTCTTCCTGCCCCCAACCCCTCCCAGCATCAGAGTCTTTTCCAATGAGTCAATTCTTTGCATGAGGTGGCCAAAGTACTGGAGCTTCAGCTTTAGCATCAGTCCTTCCAAAGAAATCCCAGGGCTGATCTCCTTCAGAATGGACTGGTTAGATCTCCTTGCAGTCCAAGGGACTCTCAAGACTCTTCTCCAACACCACAGTTCAAAAGCATCAATTCTTCGGCGCTCAACTTTCTTCACAGTCCAACTCTCACATCCATACATGACTACTGGAAAAAACCATAGCCTTGACTAGACAGACCTTTGTTGGCAAAGTAATGTCTCTGCTTTTGAATATGCTCTCTAGGTTGGTCATAACTTTCCTTCCAAGGAGTAAGCGTCTTTTAATTTCATGGCAACAATCACCATCTGCAGTGATTTTGGAGCCCCCCAAAATAAAGTCTGTCACTGTTTCCACTGTTTCCCCATCTATTTCCCATGAAGTGATGGGACCAGATGCCATGATCTTTGTTTTCTGAATGTTGAGTTGATGCCATCCAGCCATCTCATCCTCTGTCGTCCCCTTTTCTTCCTGCCCCCAACCCCTCCCAGCATCAGAGTCTTTTCCAATGAGTCAATTCTTTGCATGAGGTGGCCAAAGTACTGGAGCTTCAGCTTTAGCATCAGTCCTTCCAAAGAAATCCCAGGGCTGATCTCCTTCAGAATGGACTGGTTAGATCTCCTTGCAGTCCAAGGGACTCTCAAGACTCTTCTCCAACACCACAGTTCAAAAGCATCAATTCTTCGGCGCTCAACTTTCTTCACAGTCCAACTCTCACATCCATACATGACTACTGGAAAAAACCATAGCCTTGACTAGACAGACCTTTGTTGGCAAAGTAATGTCTCTGCTTTTGAATATGCTCTCTAGGTTGGTCATAACTTTCCTTCCAAGGAGTAAGCGTCTTTTAATTTCATGGCAACAATCACCATCTGCAGTGATTTTGGAGCCCCCCAAAATAAAGTCTGTCACTGTTTCCACTGTTTCCCCATCTATTTCCCATGAAGTGATGGGACCAGATGCCATGATCTTTGTTTTCTGAATGTTGAGCTTTAAGCCAACTTTTCCACTTTCCTCTTTCACTTTCATCAAGAGGCTTTTTAGTTCCTCTTCACTTGACTTACTACTATGAAATTCACCCCCTCCCCCATTGCACTAAGAATCATTGTGCTTCCAAAATTCTGTATACCTGGACTGATGAATAATTAGCAAGAGGTTAGAGACAATTTTTACCTCAACAGAAGGCATAGAGAGAATGAAGCCTTTTTTTTTTTTTTTTAATTAATTGAAGCTGTCACAACAACTCTTCTTAGGAAGTGAACTGAAAGACAGAGGGTAGAGAGACAGTACACCTTTCAGGCAAGGCAAGGTGACCCATGACACATTTTATGTGGAGAGGGGGGTGATTGGCATTAGTCCCATGGAGGCAAAACACTATGTATTTGGAAGAAAATAGGGTTGTCGTATGGCAGGGAATAGCAAGATGTCACCTGTTGTTGGTCAGGGTCAGGAAAGAGACGTCACACATGAGCCAAGAGGATGAACTGACAATCAAAACTGACTTAGAGAAGAAGCAGTGCCTGAAAGAGGACAAGTGTCTGTTTGTTCAAACAAATTATTCAAGACGAATGACAAGGTTTGGGGCACAATGTGAAGTAGCGCTCTCCACGTTTTAACTTCCTCACTTATGAGATAGAATAATATCACAGTTCAGGGCCATGTGATTTAAAGAGATAATTTAAATCATCTGGGATAGTGTCTGGTACTAAGCAGACACTCCATAAATGGAAACTACTGTCGTTGTCATTGATATTTATTTGTATGAAACCTACATTGACTTCTCTGTGGTGAAATAAACACAAGATTTTAATGATGTATGTAGAAATGTGTGAAAACCCTCAATAAGGTACCAGCTGAGCCATCAGGAGGGTTCTGTAAGATGCAACAGGGACTGTTCACTTGCACGTCTGATGTAGCTCAGTGTGTTCAGTTCAGTCGCTCAGTCGTGTCCGACTCTTTGCGACCCCATGAATCACAGCACACTAGGCCTCCCTGTCCATCACCAACTCCTGGAGCTCACTCAGACTCATGTTCATCGAGTTCAAATCTTATCCTCTGTCGTCCCCTTCTCCCTGTGCCCCCAATCCCTCCCAGCATCAGGGTCTTTTCCAATGAGTCAACTCTTTGCATGAGGTGATCAAAATATTGGAGTTTCAGCTTCAGCATCAGTCCTTCCAATGTACCTCCAGGACTGATCTCCTTTAGGATGGACTGGTTGTATCTCTTGCAGTCCAAGGACTCCCAAGAGTCTTCTCCAACACCACAGTTCAAAAGTATCACTTCTTCAGCACTCAGCTTTCTTTATAGTCCAGTGTATGAAAAGTGAAAAAGTTGGCTTAAAGCTCAACATTCAGAAAACGAAGATCATGGCATCTGGTCCCATCACTTCATGGGAAATAGATGGGGAAACAGTAGAAACAGTGTCAGACTTTATTTTGGGGGGGCTCCAAAATCCCTGCAGATGGTGACTGCAGCCATGAAATTCAAAGACCCTTACTCCTTGGAAGAAAAGTTATGACCAACCTAGACAGCATATTCAAAAGCAGAGACATTACTTTGCCGACTAAGGTCCGTCTAGTCAAGGCTATGGTTTTTCCTGTGGTCATGTATGGATGTGAGAGTTGGACTGTGAAGAAGGCTGAAAGCTGAAGAATTGATGCTTTTGAACTGTGGTGTTGGAGAAGACTCTTGAGAGTCCCTTGGACTGCAAGGAGATCCAACCAGTCCATTCTGAAGGAGATCAGCCCTGGGATTTCTTTGGAAGGAATGATGCTAAAGCTGAAACTCCAGTACTTTGGCCACCTCATGCGAAGAGTTGATTCATTGGAAAGGACCCTGATGCTGGGAGGGATTGGGGACAGGAGGAGAAGGGGATGACCAAGGATGAGATGGCTGGATGGCATCGCGGACTCAATGGACATGAGTCTGAGTGAGCTCCGGGAGTTGGTGATGGACAGGGAGGCCTGGCATGCTGGGATTCATGGGGTCGCAAAGAGTTGGACACGACTGAGCGACTGAACTGAACTGAACTGAACTATATGTATAAAGTGAAAGTGAAGTCGCTCAGTCATTTCTGACTCTTTGCAACCCCATGGACTGTAGCCTATCAGGCTCCTCTGTCCTTGGGATTTCCTAGGCAAGAGTGCTGGAGTGGATTGCCATTTCCTCCTCCAGGGGATCTTCCCAGCCCAGGAATCGAAACCCGGTCTCCTTTACAGCAGGCAGACACTTTACCGTGTGAGCCACCAGGGAAACAGTCTAGTGTGTAGCCACAAGTAAACCAGAAGGTATTTCCTTCTCTTTTTTTCTTAGATGCTCAGCCCTCAAGTGGCTTCCAGCAATTGCCTCCTCTGAAGCTCAGTGATAGAGATTTTTTTTTTTAAGTTCCAAAATCTAAGAATAGTTTTAACTACAAATAAAGTTTCCCTTTTACTAAAGTTACCTGCCTATCAAGTTATATAATCCCTGTGAACTCCTTGCCGAGAAGAGTATGAAACTTTTGATGACTCACCTGTGCTTTGCATTTGCTTTCAGTTGCAGGTCCATTATGCCTCCCTTGATACTTTACCCTGGTCACAAAGATGGTCTTGAAAGCCCAGGCTTGTGGGCACAACATTCTTAGGCAAGTCCTTGTCAAACTTCCCAGTGCACATAAGGATTGCATGAACTCCAGCTGAAATGCAGATGTGACTCAGGAGATCTGGGGACCCGAGAATCTCTGATTCTAACAGGCACCCAGGTGCTGCTGAAGCTGCAGGTCTACAGAGCACTCAGTGAAGATAAGGCTCTAGACTCGAAGGCAGGCTGAGCCAGGCTGGCTCGTTGACTGCTTCCTACGCAAAGCCCCATCACCACCTTCCCCAGAGTTCTTCCTAGCCATGCTGCCATGCTGCTTAGCCAATATTTAAAGGTCCAGCTAACTCATGCTGCAGGGACTTCTAGGTGCACACAGGATTAAAGTAGTGAGTATGTGGATTTTAAGTCAGCCCTTATACCTGTTTACAGAGAAAATGACATGCATATGGTATGAAAGCACATTTTGTATCTGTGATTACAAAAGATCAAGAAGAAAGCTATTTCCAAAGAAAATTCTGTTTGTTAGCTACCAAGAATTTAGCTGACTCACTTCATTCCTTTTCTCCTTTTGGAAAAACTTGCCCAGCCAACCACAAAATGACTCTGGGAGACACAGGTCCCAGCAGAACAAGAAAGTATTCTCTTCACAAGAAAGCCCCTTCCTTCAAAGGTATTTACTTGAAATTTCTCTTTGCTATTTTCACATCAATCCTGAAGTTATTTTCCAGCAGAGTGTATATACATTTTAATCAGCATTATCTCAAGAGGAAATGCTATACTGTAATTAATGGCTTAAGAATTATGATAAATACAATTGCCTGACAGTCATAGTTTTGTGTTAACTGTACGATTGCTGTTCATGCTTTGTTTATTCAACAGTCATGTTATTATCATCTGCAGATAATTAGCATTTACTTCCAGTATTCAGAGCATAAGCAAGGCAGTGCCATGCTGGCCAGTAATTTTGTTTAACATGGTGCATTAGAGCTCTCGCTGCAAGGAGGTCGTGCCTATTCAGTATTACTCTGTGTGATGGAGATTAAGATGATGAAAGGTTACCTTTCGTGATGCCTTAGAAAAATGTAACAAATTAAAGGGAAATCAAGAGTTGCTCAATATATTCTACAAAACACAGCACTGGCTCTGTCCTTGTTCTTCTTCTTCCTATATTTTAGCTTCACACAAGAGAAATCACCTCTGGCTTATAGTGAATACTACATTAAAAAAAAAAAATTGAACCATAAAACATCAGAAGGCAGTATTGTTTACCAGTGTTGTGCTGAGCCACAGAGAAGCCCAAGGCAGAAGAATTCAACAGTACTGATACTGTTTCTGCTTAAAAGGTTGCTACTTTATTTCCTTTTGTAAGGGTTTTGGCATTAATTTAATTTTTAAAGATATCATATTAAAATATTATTTATCTTGATTGCTAGTTTGTTAACATCCACTTAAATTTTGTGCCAAGACTAGGACCTCACCCTAGGCTTGGCCCTGTCATTAGAGAGGTGACAATCTATTTAACAGCTAAGAAAAGAAGACCACTTATAAAGAAAAGACTGAGCTGATGCCACTGTGTCTGGACAAAAAGGGGAAAAAAATGACAGGTTGGATTTTCATGAATTGGAAATCAAAGCTAATAAGATATGGATGTGGAGCTGACTCTTGAAGCTGCAGGGAGCAGGAGGAATGCTGTGAGCTTTCTCAAAAGGTTCTTCTCTTTCTTAAAATCATCTTATAAAAGAGAAGCCTTTGCTACAATCCAACATTATTAGTTTAACTGGATTTTGTTTTAATACGTCTTCTGTATAGTAATTCACAGCTTGTATCAAAGGTGACTTTTAATGCCCATGATTTAGAAGCTGAGAACCAAGTGAGGTGGTAGCTATTCTTCCTAAATGCCAAGCAATAGGATTGCTGTGAGCTTACTTTCAAACTGAGACTTCATTCTGGGGGTGGTGGCTTCCTTTTTCATTTTCATCTTGAGGCCGTCCTTAGCACAAGCTTAGTTAGGAAGCTGGCTTCGAGGGAGAAACCACAAACTTCTGACTCACAGTTCATGTGATACTGGGCAAAGTAATCTCTAAATTCACTGTGTCTGTTTTCTCTCATGTTAAGAGACAGGAATAATATGTTTCTGACACACATACCTCATCAGGTTGTTTCCAGAGCAGTTCACATGAAGTTGCTTTATAAATTATTCATGTCCTTATTCATTATCGTGGCATGACCTTGAAGTCACTAAGTCATAATAGGAAACACTCACACAGATTTATCCATTTGAAGTAAGCTGTAGTTAAGGAACACATGTAGTTGCAATAAATGTATTGTAATTTTAAATACCATCACTCACCACCTCCTCTCTCTATTTAGTCAGAGATACAAATAGGCTCAATCAAGTATAGTTGATCTATACCCAGTCAGTTCAGTGACCAAGCCACTGACCCTGACATGTGTTATTGCAATGGCCTCCTCCCCAGTCCACCTGGTTACACTCTTGACACACACGCCTCTTCTTCCCACACCCCAGTCTCTGCCTCTGCTTACAATTTCCTTTCAGTCTTGCAGCCAAAAGAATGATTTTTAAATTAAATTAAATTAAAGTAAAAATGCATCATTTTTCTACTCAAAACCTGTCAATGGTTGACCAATTCACTCAGCATAAAAGTCACATTTCTCACAAGTTCTAAAAGATTCTTCAGAATCTTATCCCTCACCACTTGTCTGCATTGATCTTCCATCATCTCTCACTTGCTTCCTACATCCCTGCCACATTGACCTCCTCTCTGCTTTTTGTCTCCATGTTTCCCTTGGGTCAATTACTTAAATGCTCAGTTCCTTGGTTTCCTCATGTTTAAAATGGGCTTAATAATAGTATGAACTTAAAGGGATCATTGTTAGGGTTAAGTTAGTTAAAATACCTAAAACAATGGTTGCACATAGTATTTAAATTATTCAGTATTATAATTTTTGTTACCTTCCTCTGATTTTTGTTTAGAGTATCTAATGATTTAACTCCTGAACTGACAATAATCTCTGAAAGGGTCATATTGCCTTGCTGCTTATTCATATGTAGCATCTTTTAGCCTCCATTACAGGTAAATACAACTGAGAAACTTCAAATACAATAAGGTTTTCCTGGCCTAACTCTTTCTGCTGTGTCTTATGTGCTCATAGTTTTCCCTGAATTTCCTTTTCTTTATTCTTTGGGAAAAAAATTTTTTTTCCTTTCTTTTCTATTTTCTCTTGTACTTTTTTCTCTCTAGTTCTGTTAATGCCATTTTCCATTTTGCCTTCATATTTATAACCCAGTTTCCCCCATATTTTACACCTTGCCTTCCATTCTCTGTCTTAAATTTTTTCCCACAATTTTCACTATACCTTCTTAATATCTCACATGGGAACAAGGGCCCATTCATTTAGACTCTCTGGAAATCTTGTATTTTGATAGAAAAAGACTGATTTTCTGGCAATGTTAAAAACAGAGAAATTCCTTGAAGGAATGAATGATGGGGCCAGATTATAATCTGATAAATGAAACTTGAATGCAAGGTAAAGATGTGGTCACAAGGAAAACAAAAACTCAGCCCCTGGTTCAGGATTCTGGGTCAGAATAACTCCAGCAGCCAGACTGACTAGATTATAAGCTTCAAACCATGGGTCCATCTGTTATGTTTTCTCAGCCGGGGATGGAGACTGGAATCAGGTAGGAATGAAGACTCCAGGTGGCCCTGAAACATCCCAAAGTAGGATAGGCAGGACTGGGAAAGGCAGTGAGTGCTGGCAGGGGCAAGGCGGTGAAACTGGGCAGGATCTTGTGAGGCCTTCTCAGGGACAGATGCCCCATATTCCCCACCTCTTGCTTATGAAAAGAGCTTCAGTCTCCCAGGACTTCCAAAGGGTAAATTTAATCAGAAAAGGGAAAAAATAAAAGAAGAAACAATAAAAATAAAACATAATATGGAAAAGTAAAAGAAAATAAGAGAAAAACACAAAAGAAAAAATCAAGCAAGGCAATAATATTTAGCCACAAAACAAAGTCAAGGACTTAAGTTCATCCTCAAAGGCTACTGACAGTATCCTGAGCCATATCCTTAAGTTACTTTACAGATGCTAAAACCTCCACCAGATGGAAGATGCTAACTGCATTATGATCATGAGCACATAGCCCTCAGACCATCTCAATCCTGAAGACTGAATAAGCTGACCTCCACGACATCACCCAGTTACCTCACCATCAACCAACTAAAAACTTGCTCATGAACTGACCAAGCACCTTGCAAACCACACCCCTCCCTTGCTTCAAAACCTCTCCCTGAAAGCACTGGGGGGTTCAGGTATTTGAGCATAAGCTTCCCATTCTCCCTGCTTAATGCCTTGCACTAAATGCTGTACTTTACTTCACCACAGCCTGGTGTTAAAAGATTGGCTTTACTGCATGTTGGGCAGATGGATCCCGGTTTGGTTCAATAACAGTGGCAGCAGTAAGCCAGTATGTCCACTCATTAGCCTTTTCTTGTTTTATTAGGAGGGACAGATCTATCTCATTCCATTTATATTTTGTGAAAGAGTATAAGCTTAATAATTTTAAATCTCAAGTCTTCATTTGCCTTTCAAAAGCACAATTAAATGGAAATTAACCTTTTCTGTAGCTGGTATCTACAAGAAGCCAAGTGGTTTGGATAAAAATACTTTTACCAATGCACCAGCAATAGCCCATATCAGTAAAATGATAAGGAGAGAAGGAGAAATTCAGAGGAAAGAGCATAGCTTGGGGATCAGTTCAGTTCAGTTCAGTCATTCAGTCATGTCCGGACTCTTTGCCATCCTATGAATCACAGCACACCAGGCCTCCCTGTCCATCACCATCTCCAGGAGTTCACTCAAACTCATGTCCATCAAGTCAGTGATGCCACCCAGCCATCTCATCCTCTGTCGTCCCCTTCTCCTCCTGCCCCCAATCCTTCCCAGCATCAGCATCTTTTCCAATGAGTCAACTCTTTGCATGAGGTGGCCAAAGTACTGGAGTTTCAGCTTTAGCATCAGTCCTTGGGGTAGGTCTTAGAAATATAGAATAAGTGAGAGTGAAAACTGCAATATTTAAGGAACCAATCTTCTGTTCACTGAGCCAAGCTTCAGTTTCCCTGTTCTAATGATGGACATAGTAATTATTAATACATCAGGAGCTGCTATAGGAATTAGATGAGAGTATAGGAATGCCTTCACTGTAATGTCTAGGACATGGTTGAGTGCCTATATCAGTTTTCTATAACAAATTGCCATAAACCTAGTGCTTTAAAATCACAGGCATTTATTACTCACTATTCTGTCAGTCAGAAATCCAGACACCGTGTGGCTGATTTCTCTGTTCAGGGTCCCATGAAGCTAAAATCAAGGTGTTGACTAGCTGCATTGGCCTCTAGAGACTTGTCTAGAAAATAACTCAGGTCCTCACTAGTTTCACCTGGGAATTGTTCTCAGAACTAGAGGCCATACTCAAGGATAAGGATGACATAGTCCATTTCAAATTCAAAGCTCAAATCAGAGAATACCTCTCATATAGAATCTCTCTCATACATTCAAGCTCTGTCTTCAGAGAAGGATCACCTGATTAGGTGAACCACTAGAATAATCTCCATTTTGGGTACCTCAGAGCCAACTAAGTAGTAACCTAATCAGAAAAGTGCCATTTAATCATGTTCACAGGTTCACTCACACTCAAGGAAAAGAGATTATATAAGCAAGTATGAGGGAGGGGTGGCAGTGGGCAGTCATCTTAGGAGTCTGCCTACAGCATTGCCCATTAAAGGATTGTTACTGTTGTTTGTTGCCAAGGTATAAATTAAGTAAACTCCCTAGGTGGGAACAGTGTTTCCAGTTGATAAAAATTCCATATTGGATGAGGAGGTATTCCATAGAAGTAAAACATGTGTATAACAGATTCTCATAAGTAAGGATGCCTGGAAAATTTAAGGGGATTAGCACTTCTGAACTTAGAGGTCTGAGGGGTGACTTAATGCTGAGCCCACAACCAACCGTAAATCATATTTGGCTTCAAATCTGCTGTGGGCAGGAAAGGAGAAAACATAAACTAGAGCACACAGGTATTATCTGAAGCACGCTGGAGGGGGAGATAAAGCCAGGTATAAAGACTATAAAATGAAATTTAGATGTCAAGGGGGCTGTTCAGTCTCCGAGTCTGGAAATCTAAACTAGGGCAAACTGTCCAGTATTTGAGGTGGTTTGGGTAAGCTGCTACCTGAAGCTGAGTTGGGGACTAAGTGCTGAATTCATTCCTCCAGGACTCTGCACCTAAGGGAGCCACACATCTACTGAATCGCACACTCCCCAGGATCCATCCCAACATTGTATTGTGTCTGCGAAAAAGAAGGAGGCTGTCGGGATTCCCTGACTAAAACTAGTTCATGCAAACACTGAAAAGCCCAAGTACTACCAACACAGCTTTTGGAAGCAGTAACAGAAAGAAGAGCTTTACAAGAATAAGAAGGAAAGTAACTTCGGAGCCTGTCTTCCCCCTGCCCCTCAAATTCCGTTTGGTGATATGAGGGTCAGAATTGCGCAGGACTGGGATGTTTTTCTCTCACGTGTTATATTGAGCCCTTCCAGGCATGCTCAGAGCTTGTCTTCAGGGGATTAACTTTCCAAAGCCAAAATGCTTGACCAACTTGAAATCTATCTGTGGAATTTATTGTTATTTTCAACACTGAACCGTGAGAAGTAAATTCAACAAATAAATTTCTAATACTCTCACCCATCATGAAATATCTCTAAACTTCTTAAAGTGTCCAAGAACTAGAGAGAACTGGGGAATGTATCACCTTAGTCTACTTACATATATTCTTTTCTTTTCTGTATCCTGGATTCTGACCTGAGAAAGAGTTGTTGTTCTGATTACTGTCAGTGACTCTGGATAATGTGGTTTTCTCACCAGAAGAAGCCTTGAATGTTTTTCTTTGAAACTTGTTAGCAAAGAGAAATATAGTTTCCTTTGACATGACTTGAACAAAATCCATAAAGTAGTAGAACAAGAAGACACTGGGTGAAAGGAACAATTATGTTTTTTTCCCCCCTCAGGTGGAAGACAAAAAAATTAATTTGTTCCTCCTGAGAATTTTTAGGATTTGGAAAATGAAAGGCAACTCTTAGATGGATATTGAGAATCATCTTTAAAGGGAACATTTTATAGTCATTTTATAAATAAGATGTTTGCAAAGATGAAAGTGTATATTATATATGTTGATGTGTGGCAAAACCAATACAATATTGTAAAGTAAAAAAAAATAATAAAACATAATGACATATTACATTTGTTTCAGATATACAACATAATGAGTCAATACTGCATATATTTCCTTCATCCATTTCACTCATCTCCCACCCCCGACTCTGGCAACCACTGGTCTGTGCTCCGTGTCGAGCTTGTTTGTTGTTTTTTATATGCCACATGTGAGATCATGTTTCTCTATGTTCTTGATTTTAATGAGGTACATGATTTTCTCCTACTATTGAGAATTCAAATATCTCGTCACAAATTTCAGCAAGCATTTATAACTTCTTGAACTACTTATAAAGGTAAAAGAATATTCTATATAATCGGCTCCAGTTTCATCCATCTCATTAGAACTGATTCAAATGTATTCTTTTTAATGGCTGAGTAATACTCCATTGTGTATATGTACCACAGCTTTCTTATCCTTTCATCTGCTGATGGACATCTAGGTTGTTTCCATGTCCTGGCTATTAAAGTAAGCCAGAAAGAAAAACACTGATACAGTATACTAACACATATATATGGAATTTAGAAAGACGGTAATGATAACCCTGTATGTGAGACAGCAAATATAATGTGGTTTTCTCACCAGAAGAAGCCTTGAATGTTTTTCTTTGAAACTTGTTAGCAAAGAGAAATATAGTTTCCTTTGACATGACTTGAACAAAATCCATAAAGTAGTAGAACAAGAAGACACTGGGTGAAAGGAACAATTATGTTTTTTTCCCCCCTCAGGTGGAAGACAAAAAAATTAATTTGTTCCTCCTGAGAATTTTTAGGATTTGGAAAATGAAAGGCAACTCTTAGATGGATATTGAGAATCATCTTTAAAGGGAACATTTTATAGTCATTTTATAAATAAGATGTTTGCAAAGATGAAAGTGTATATTATATATGTTGATGTGTGGCAAAACCAATACAATATTGTAAAGTAAAAAAACATAATAAAACATAATGACATATTACATTTGTTTCAGATATACAACATAATGAGTCAATACTTGCATATATTTCCTTCATCCATTTCACTCATCTCCCACCCCCGACTCTGGCAACCACTGGTCTGTGCTCCGTGTCGAGCTTGTTTGTTGTTTTTTATATGCCACATGTGAGATCATGTTTCTCTATGTTCTTGATTTTAATGAGGTACATGATTTTCTCCTACCATTGAGAATTCAAATATCTCGTCACAAATTTCAGCAAGCATTTATAACTTCTTGAACTACTTATAAAGGTAAAAGAATATTCTATATAATCGGCTCCAGTTTCATCCATCTCATTAGAACTGATTCAAATGTATTCTTTTTAATGGCTGAGTAATACTCCATTGTGTATATGTACCACAGCTTTCTTATCTTTTCATCTGCTGATGGACATCTAGGTTGTTTCCATGTCCTGGCTATTAAAGTAAGCCAGAAAGAAAAACACTGATACAGTATACTAACACATATATATGGAATTTAGAAAGACGGTAATGATAACCCTGTATGTGAGACAGCAAAAGAGACACAGATGTATAGAACGGACTTTTGGACTCTGAGGGAGAGGGAGAGGGTGGGATGATTTGGGAGAATGACACTGAAACATGTATACTATCATGTAATAAACAAATCACCAGTCTATGTTCGATACAGGATACAGGATGCTTGGGACTGGTGCACGGGGACGATCCAGAGAGTTGATAGGGGTGGGAGGTGGGAGGGGGTTTCAGGATTGGGATCTCATGTACACCCGAGACGGATTCATGTCAATGTATGGCAAAACCAATACAGTAATGTAAAGTAAAATAAAGTAAAAATAAAAATTAAAAAAATAAAAAAGAATATTCTAGCACATTTTATCTCTGCCTTTAATTAACCCACCAAAGAAAGAAAATTGAACATTTTAACATTCCATTAAAGAAAATGGAACATTAATGTGAACATGATAGTAAGAGTTTGTGAACACTTAGGAAAAGACTCTCGATAAATGAGTTTTTCTCTAAGTGTTCACAAATTCTTACTGACTATCGTGTTCATTGGATCCAATAACAAAAGAAGGATTATAAATGTACCTCAGACTAATGATTGACTGGGAATACACTATTGTATTCTGGGAATACACTATTGGGGACAATGGGTTCCAAAGGAAAAATAACTAACATTGGTTAAATATCTACAGCTTGAAAAATCTCTTTTACTTAGACTATCTCACTTAATTGAAAAATGGTAGAGAGAAAGAATGCTTACTGAGAGTCAGGGATGTACAGACACATTGCAAGCACCGTCCAGGTACCATCTAAGGTGTTACCAATGTCTCACAATAATCCTGAAGTGTCTTTGGCTTTGATAATCTCTCAGAGCCTCAGAGTCTTTAAGTGACTTATTGGCTTTGATTATTACTGCTGTATAAGAATTTGCCCCAAATGTAGAAGTTTAAAACAACTCTCTCTCTCTCTCTTCATATTTGTTGGTCAGGAATTTGGAAGACAATGGCTAGCATTTCTCATGGTCTCTGAGGTGGTAGCAGCTGGATGGCAGTGGGGCTGAGGTCCTTTGGCTTCAGTCATGGGCTGCCCTGGTGGCTCACCTGTAGGACTGGCAGAGGCTGCTGGCTCTAAGCTGAGAACTCAATTCAGTTCAGTTCAGCTACTCAGTCGTGTCCAACTCTTTGCGACCCCATGACTTACAGCACGCCAGGTCTCCCTGTCCATCACCAACTCCCGGATTCATCCAAACCTATGTCCATTGAGTCAGTGATGCCATCCAGCCATCTCATCCTCTGTCATCCCCTTCTCCTCCTGCCTCCAATCCCTCCCAGCATCAGGGTCTTTTCAAATGAGTCAACTCTTTGTATGAGGTGGCCAAAGTACTGGAGTTTCAGCTTCATCATCAGTCCTTTGAATGAGCACCCAGGATTGATCTTCTTTAGAATAGACTGGTTGGATCTCCTTGCAGTCCAAGGGGCTCTCAAGAGTCTTCCCTAACACCACAGTTAAAAAACATCAATTCTTCAGCACTCAGCTTTCTTCACAGTCCAAAGAAGTCCTTTTCATTATGGGAGACTGGACTGCAAATGTAGGAAGTCAAGAAACACCTGGAGTAACAGGCAAATTTGGCCTTGGAACATGGAATGAAGCAGGTCAAAGAGTAATAGAGTTTTGCCAAGAAAATGCACTGGTTATAGCAAATACCCTCTTCCAACAACACAAGAGAAGACTCTACACATGGACATGACCAGGTGGTCAACACCAAAATCAGATTGATTACATTCTTTGCAGCCAATGATGGGAGAGGCTCTATACAGTCAGCAAAAACAAGACTGGGAGCTGACTGTGGTTCAGATCATAAACTCCTTATTTCCAATTTCAGACTTAAATTGAAGAAAGTAGGGAAAACCACTAGACCATTCAGGTATGACCTAAATCAAATCCCTTATGATTATACAGTAGAAGTGAGTAATAGATTTATGGGACTAGATCTGATAGAGTGCCTGATGAACTATGGACGGAGGTTCATGACATTGTACAGGAAACAGGGATCAAGGGATTATCCTTGATGGAAAAGCTGAGAGCTCAGAGTGGACCAATGATCAAAATACCTGCAGATAGCCTCAAAGACTAATAGAGTTTTGCCAAGAAAATGCACTGGTCATAGCAAACACCCTCTTCCAACAACACAAGAGAAGACTCTACACATGGACATGACCAGGTGGTCAACACCAAAATCAGATTGATTACATTCTTTGCCGCCAATGATGGGAGAAGCTCTATACAGTCAGCAAAAACAAGACTGGGAGCTGACTGTGGTTCAGATCATAAACTCCTTATTTCCAATTTCAGACTTAAATTGAAGAAAGTAGGGAAAACCACTAGACCATTCAGGTATGACCTAAATCAAATCCCTTATGATTATACAGTAGAAGTGAGTAATAGATTTATGGGACTAGATCTGATAGAGTGCCTGATGAACTATGGACGGAGGTTCATGACATTGTACAGGAAACAGGGATCAAGGGATTATCCTTGATGGAAAAGCTGAGAGCTCAGAGTGGACCAATGATCAAAATACCTGCAGATAGCCTCTTTAATCATGGTGGTCTCAGTATAACTTGTCTTCTGCCATGGTGACTGGCTTCCCATGGAACAAATGCTCCACAGGGCTAGGTAGAAGCTACAATACATGGCTCTTTATGACAAGTCTTGAGAAACACTAGCATCACTTCTGCCTTATCCTGTTGGTTGAAGCAATCAGAAGCCCACCAAGACTCCAGAGAAGGGGACATAAATCCTACATCTTGATGAAAGAAACATCAACATATGTGAGGGCCATGGTTTAAAATTGCCATAGTTGTACGAAAACAGAAATAATCCACTAAAAGTTGTTATAAAAAATAAAACTTCTGATTGCAACTCAGGGTGAGTGTATAATGAGATTCTTTAAATTTTCAAATAATAGAAATTTATTGCTACTAAGGGTGAGACTAAAATAACATAAAGGTCTGTGAATCAGATCACAGGAAAAGCAAGATGACTCTGACTTTAGTTAAGAGTGGTACTCGGTACCACTGTGGGAGTTTTATCCTTAACTACATTGGCTTCTCTGTACATGTTGGCTGTTTTTCAAGCTCTGCAGATCATTATCTTCACAATACTCCTAGTACCAGCCAGAAGGAAGGGGCTCCTGCTCCTTGGTTCAAATTTGAAATATTTTAGAGAATGATTCAGGAATTCAGTTTTTGTCACATGTTCACATTAGTTCAATGACAGATCTTGGTTGAGTCATGTGGGTAGAACAATCATTACTAGAAAACTGAGAGGTGGATAGAATAGGAAGAAAAATAGTGAAAAATTGTGCACTCTACAGAAATCAAGAGAGTTTACAGTTATTAGTGAGCTACCAAATTATTTTGCAGAGAAATGCTTTGGGAAACTTCCATAAACCTTGCTCTAAAAAAAAAAAATTCAGTCTTCAACTCTCAGTAAACCTTTTGTTGTTTAGAGAATCCCTCGACAGCTGAGTAAGAGGCAGATTTAGCTGGTAGAGTAACAGCCAGAAGGTAGAGCTGATGCTCAGCCTTCATCATCTTCATCTACAAAATGCCTATCAGGTATTTTCACTTGATGATCTCAATCAGCTAAGGACAGGTTTATCTTCAGTTTCCAGATAAGAAACCTGAGATCTAGAGAACCTTTCTCTCTCTCTTTCACACTTTAATAAAACTCTGCTACACAAAAGTTCTTGAGTAATCAAACCTGGTCCCTGATCCCAAAGCTAAATCTTCTTCAGAGATCAAGAATTTGATGCTGCTCACTGTAAACTATCATTTTGGGGGCTTGTCCAGGATCTTCAGGACAAGGTGGTGCCATTGCTGCACAGCACCAGGTCATCTGCAAAAGAACTGGCCTTTAAGAGGACTGGAAACAGGAGGGCCTAGAGAAGCTATCCTA
>SJXQ01008755.1:0-24571 GCA_006408695.1 Aepyceros melampus
AGTTCGCAAAGAGTCGGACATGACTGAGTGACTGAAATAAACTGAACTGAACTCAATTGTTTAAACCACCAGTCTACGGCATTTTGTGATACTGGCCCAAGCAGGCTAAGACACTCAAGAAACATTTTAAAGTGCTTGCCTGTGCTGGTCATGGAGAAGAGGTGTAGAGGAGAGAGTGCAGATGTGCAGTGGAGATAAAAAGAGAATAAATCAATAAAGCAAAAAAGAAGCCTCCCATAGGGCAATGATGAATGTATACCATGAACTAAGGAGTAGGATCAAATTCTCCACTTCTGATTTCTTAAGATAAAACTGGAAGGAGGGTGGCCCTGTACGCTCTTGCCAAGTCAGTGCTTCATCTAAGGCAGTGAGCGAAGCCAAAGAGTGAAGCTCCCTAAAACCCTCTTTATATGGATCCTCATGGCATGACACAGTCCCACAAATCCTGGAGAACAGGTTGGCCCTAGTAGTAGCCAGCTTCCAAGACAGTCCCCTGGGATCCATGCCTCTCAGCACTCAAGTCCCTATGTAGTCAACCCCTTTATTGAACCAGGGCTGCCTCTTGGTGACCAACAAATTGTTAAGGAGCTGAAAATGTGTGACTCTGAGGTTAGATAGACAGCATTACAATGCCCACTTGCTTGAGGGAAGACCAGCCACGATACCAGGAGAATACTCAAGCAGTCCTATGGCAAGCACACTGGCAGAGGAACTGAGAGCTACCCCTCCAACCCCAAGCAATAGCCAGAAAGAACTTGCCGGCCATCTGAATGATCTACTTTGGAAGTGGATCCTTCAGCCCCAGCCAAGCCTTCAGATGATGCAGCCCCAACTGATACATGAGTGCAACCACAGGAGAGCTCACAAGTGGCTGTGCATGAGACGCCTTCCTCTATTCCTGCCCCATGGAAACTATGACTATAATAAATGATACTGTCACGCACTACAGCTTGAGTTGATTTGTTACCTAGCGTGAGATAATTTACACAGCTCTATTGGTTCAGACCTTGTAAGCCAAGCTGTTTACCTCCTTCTTTGGTCTTGTTACCCTTATTCCCCTTGAGTTTTTCCTTCATTCATTGTTGGTGTTTAGTTGTTTAGCTGTGTCCAGCTCTTTGCAACCCCCTGAACTGTAGATCCCCAGGCTCCTCTGTCCATGGGATTCTCCAGGCAAGAACACTGGAGGGGGCTACCATTTTACTTCTCCAGGAGATCTTCCTGGAGGAAGATCAAATTCATCCAGGGATCAAATTCACAGCTCCTGCGTCTCCTGCCTGCACCGCAGGCAGATTCTTTACCATTAAGCCACTAGAGAAGTCCTTGGATGTAGCCATAACAATATTAAGAAAGTTTCTTGTGTCAGCTGTGCTTTAGGAAAACCAAGAGGAAGGGATTTGTTCGCTCTTAGGTCAGAGATTTGCAGGAAAGCAGGCCCTTCCTGACATTCCCCAGAGGAGGAGCAGGCAAGAATTCCAAAGAAAAGAAAACTCAGACAGGGGCTTGTGTGGCCAGCTGCCCCCTCCCATCAGAAAATTCTCCTCTCTGGGTTCTCCAGGAGATCTTCCTGGAGGAAGATCAAATTCATCCAGGGATCAAATTCACAGCTCCTGCGTCTCCTGCCTGCACCGCAGGCAGATTCTTTACCATTAAGCCACTAGAGAAGTCCTTGGATGTAGCCATAACAATATTAAGAAAGTTTCTTGTGTCAGCTGTGCTTTAGGAAAACCAAGAGGAAGGGATTTGTTCGCTCTTAGGTCAGAGATTTGCAGGAAAGCAGGCCCTTCCTGACATTCCCCAGAGGAGGAGCAGGCAAGAATTCCAAAGAAAAGAAAACTCAGACAGGGGCTTGTGTGGCCAGCTGCCCCCTCCCATCAGAAAATTCTCCTCTCTGGGCTAATCTGCTGCTGCTAAGTCGCTTCAGTCATGTCTGACTCTGTGCGACCCCATAGACGGCAGCCCACCAGGCTTCCCAGTCCCTGGGATTCTCCAGGTAAGAACACTGGAGTGGGTTGCCATTTCCTTCTCCAATGCATGAAAGTGAAAAGTCAAAGTGAAGTCGCTCAGTCGTGTCCGACTCTGTGCGACCCATGGACTGCAGCCTACTAGGCTCCTCCGTCCAAGGGATTTTCCAGGCAAGAATACTGGAGTGAGGTACCATCGCCATCTCTGGGGCTAATCTGAGAGACTCTGGATTTGATTTGATTAGGGCAGATAGCCTTGCTTTCCTGGTATCTCTAGGCTTTAAGTGATCATTTAAAACATGGGACTGGATGAACTAACTCTAGGAAGAGAAGGTTTCCAGTGAGTTTCCAGAGAGCTGAGCCCTGGGGAGGAGCAACAGTCAAGAAATTACCTTTGGAAGAGGAGGCAGAAAGGAAAATAGGAAAGGATCAGACATAGGGTCAGATCAGGGCTCCAGAGGGTCTTGGAAACCAAAGGAAAAGATTTTAAAGTGGGAGATTTTAAAATGTAAGTGTAATGGCTGATTCATGTTGAGGTTTGATAGAAAACAGCAAAATTCTGTAAAGCACTATCTTTCAATAAAAAATAAATTCATAAAAAATAAAAAAATGTAAATTTACAATGCAAAATTGTGAATGTAAAATCTTCACAATATTTTTGTAACAAGGTGCATGTGAGCTCAGTTGTGTACGACTCTTTGCAACCCCATGGACTGAAGCCTGCCAGGCTCCTCTGTGCATGGAATTCTCCAGGCAAGAATACTGGAGTGAGTTGCCACTACTTTCTCCAGGGGATCTTCCTGACCCAAGGATCGAACCCGCGTCTCCTGCGTCTCCCACACTGGCAGGCGGATTCTTTACCACTGACAGACAAACAAGGAACTGGATCTCATTTGCTTAAACGAGAAAGAAGGCTGGACATGATGAGAGCTCTGCAAGCATCGGGGAGGAAGGTTAAACCCTTCACAGATCCAATACATGTGATTCTCACCAGTTATACTTCTCAGAGCTCCTCCTCTGGACCAGAACAATCTGGACGGTCACCAGGACCCATCATCACACAAGCGTCTACCTTTCAAGAAGGTGAAGTCATTTCCCCACGTCTGTTTCTCGTCTTCAGACAAGGCACATCTCTGGAAATTGCTGAAACACGGTTTTAGCAGAAAGATGGGTTCTGTCTGCAGCCCCTATTTCCCAGTCACTGCTCCCTTTTGTTTCTATGCGCTCTGTCTCTGTGTGAACGCTGAGATCTCACTGAGCATCCCCCAAAGAGGGACTGCAATCGGCGTGCTGAACCGTCCCCGGAGGAAACACACAATCATCTTCAATGAGCAGAGGACAATGAGGAGGGGTCCTGTTACATAATTGAGGAGACAATGTCTTTGAGACTCAGTCTGGTTCACTTTTCACACTAAATTAATCTTAATAAGCATCTGCTTTGAGTAAAGGAAGTTTTGTGATAATTCAACCGTGACCTCTGTGAACGTCCAAATGATTTCACTTTGGTCTCCGCCAGCCCCAAGTATCCTATTGAAATGGTCGTCTTTATTTCATGATCATCAGCATGTTAACATGAGCTGATTAATCCCATCAACCTAACTACACAGATCGGACGCAGCCCAGGGCTATGACATCATTAGCTTTGGGACGCAATTGCAGAGGATGGCAGACGGGGCCGGTCAGCTGGTCCCACAGGTCATTTGATCCAGGCTCCTTGTTTCTGAGAATGAAAAGCAGATTCTCCCTCCAGCTTGCTCTCTGGCTCCAAGATCCAGGTAAAATTGTCCCTGCCCGGGCACCCCTACTGGGAGCACATGTTATGCAGGCCCACTGAGTCTTTGTCCCTGCCATGGAACTGCTTGTGGCCAGGCCGCTAGACACTCAGACAGGAGTGCAGACCCACCAGCCTGTGAGTCTCAACAGCCAGTATGACCTCTGCCAGCCTCTTTACCCTCCTCCACATTTCCTAAAATACTTTTTATTTTGTATTGGGGTATAGCCAGTTGACAATGTTATGATAGTTTCAGGTGAAGAGCCAAGGGACTCAGCCGTACATATACATGTATCCATTCTCCCCCCAGCTCCCCTCCCATCTAGGCTGCCACATAACCTCGAGCAGAGTTCCATGTGCTGTACAGTAGAACCTTGTTGGTTATCCGTTTTAAATACACAAGCAGTGTGTACACGTCCATTCTAAACTCTCTAACTCTCCCCCTCATCCCCACAGCAACCAAAAGTTCATTTTCTAAGTCCTGTGAGTCTCTTTCTGTCTTGTAAGTAAGTTCATTTGTATCATTTCTTTTTAGATTTCACATAAAAGGGATGTCATACAGTATTTCCCCTTCTCTGTCTGACTTACTTCCCCCACTATGACAATCTCTAGGTCCATTCACGTTGCTGCAAATGGCATTATTTCACTCCTTTTAATGGCTGGAGAATATTTCGTGGTATACATGCACCACATCTTTCTCCATTCTTCTGTCGACAGGCTTTTAGGTGGCTTCCGTGTCTTGGCTATTGCCAACAGTGCTGCAATGAACGTTGACTCCTCCGTCAGTTCTGAGCACACCTTCCTTGTGACTGCACCACACACTTTCTTCAGAGCAGGAGCCCCTAACTGCCTGGACATTTGTGTTCCCTGCCACCTGGCAGTCATCATGCCCGGCATTTGCATCCATGATCATTCAGGAAGTTTCTCTTCCCACTATTTATGGGCTGTGTGACAAAGTCAGTCACGGGATTCTGCCTCCTCTGAGCCCAAAGAGAGATTCTGGGACCAGCAGCAAGCATCAGCATCACCTGGGAATTTGTAAGAAATGCACATTCTCAGGGCCCTTCCAAACCTGCTGAGTCAGAAAGCCTGGGACTGGGGCCCACAAGCTGTGTTTCGGTAAGCCCTCACAGTGGCTGCAGCATACGCCGATACTAGAGGCAGGCAGGCAGACCAAATTACTCCACTGCGGCCATGAGTTCGCAGTCTACACTTGGGTCCCTCTTGGTGGTGTACATTCTATGGGTTTGACAGGTGGATGATGGTATGTATCCACCATGACAGTATCATACAAGAAGAGTCTCTGCCCTCAAATCCTCTGTGCTCCATCTATTCATCCTTCCATTTGTGTTGACTTAAATAAGAAAGACTTCCTCAGCAATCAATGTAAAGAAATAGAGGAAAACAACAGAATGGGAAAGCTAGAGATCTCTTCAAGAAAATTAGAGATACCAAGGGAACATTTCATGCAAAGATAGGCTCAATAAAGGACAGAAATGGTGTGGACCTAACAGAAGCAGAAGATATTAAGAAGAGGTGGCAAGAATACAAGGAAGAACTGTACAAAAAAGATCTTCATGACCCAGATAATCACGATGGTGTGATCACTCACCTAGAGCCAGACATCCTGGAATGTGAAGTCAAGTGGGCCTTAGAAAGCATCACTACGAACAAAGCTAGTGGAGGTGATGGAATTCCAGTTGAGCTATTTCAAATCCTGAAAGATGATGCTATGAAAGTGCTGCACTCAATATGCCAGCACATTTGGAAAACTCAGCAGTGGCCACAGGACTAGAAAAGGTCAGTTTTCATCCCAAAGAAAGGTAATGCCAAAGAATGCTCAAACTACCACACAATTGCACTCATCTCACACACTAGTAAAGTAATGCTCAGAATTCTCCAAGCCAGGCTTCAGCAATACGTGAACCATGAACTTCCAAATGTTCAAGCTGGTTTTAGAAATGGCAGAGGAATCAGAGATCAAATTGCCAACATCTACTGGATCATCAAAAAAATAAGAGAGTTCCATAAAAACATCTATTTCTGCTTTATTGACTATGCCAAAGCCTTTGACTGTGTGGATCATAATAAACTGTGGAAAATTCTGAAAGAGAGGAATACCAGACCACCTGACCTGCCTCTTGAGAAACCTGTATGCAGGTCAGGAAGCAACAGTTAGAACCGGACATGGAACAACAGACTGGTTCCAAATAGGAAAAGGAGTACGTCAAGGCTGTATATTCTCATCCTGCTTATTTAACTTATATGCAGAGTACATCATGAGAAATGCTGGGCTGGAAGAAGCACAAGCTAGAATCAAGATTGCCGGGAGAAATATCAATAACCTCAGATATACAGATGACACCACCCTTATGGCAGAAAGCGAAGAGGAGCTAAAAGGCCACTTGAAAGTGAAAGAGGAGAGTGAAAAAGTTGGCTTAAACTCAACATTCAGAAAATGAAGATCATGGCATCTGGTCCCATCACTTCATGGGAAATAGATGGGGAAACAGTGGAAACAGTGTCAGTCTTTATTTTTTGGGACTCCAAAGTCACTGCAGATGGTGACTGCAGCCATGAAATTAAAAGACATTTACTCCTTAGAAGGAAAGTTATGACCAACCTAGATAGCATATTCAAAAGCAGAGCTATTACTTTGACAACAAAGGTCCATCTAGTCAAGGCTATGGTTTTTCCAGTAGTCATGTGTGGATGTGAGGCTTCCCTGGTGGCTCAGACAGTAAAGCGTGTGCCTACAATGTGGGAGACCCGGGTTCGATCCCTGGGTTGGGAAGATCCTCTGAAGAAGGAAATGGCAACCTACTCCAGTACTCTTGCCTGGAAAATTCCATGGATGGAGGAGCCTGGTAGGCTATAATCTATGGGGTCGCAAAGAGTCAGACATGACTGAGCAACTTCACCTCACCTCACCTGTGTGGATGTGAGAGTTGGACTGTGAAGAAAGCTGAGCGCCGAAGAATTGATGCTTTTGAACTGTGGTGTTGGAGAAGACTCTTGAGAGTCCCTTGGACTGCAAGGAGATCCAACCAGTCCATTCTGAAGGAGATCAGTCCTGGGATTTCTTTGGAAGGAATGATGCTAAAGCTGAAGCTCCAGTACTTTGGCCACCTCATGTGAAGAGTTGACTCATTGGAAAAGACTCTGATGCTGGGAGGGATTAGGGGCAGGAGGAGAAGGGGATGACAGAGGATGAGATGGCTGGATGGCATCACTGACTCGATGGACGTGAGTCTGAGTAAACTCCGAGAGTTGGTGATGGACAGGGAGGCCTGGCGTGCTGCAGTTCATGGGGTCACAAAGAGTCGGACACGACCGAGCGACTGAACTGAACTGAAGCCACTAGTTAGGGCTTCCCAGGTGGTACAGCTGGTAAACAACCCACCTGCCAATGCAAGAGATGCAAGTGACGAGGGTTCAGTCCCTGGGTCAGGAAGATCCCCTGGAAAGGAAATGACAACCCATACCAGTATTCTTGCCTGGAAAGTTCCATGGTCAGAGGAGCCTGGTGGGTTACAGTCCACAGGGTCACACAGAGTTGGACACGACTTAGTGACTCAGCATACACATACACATAAGCCCCTTATCTGTGGTAATTTGTTACCATAGACAGTTTTTCCCTCCCCCAAACTTCGATCTGGAAGAGAGTAAGGCAACACAGAAGAGGGCTACGGCCAGTTCCCCAGCATCGGCTTGGCTGCTTGCTTCCCGTGACTCACGTGCCCTGATTTCTGTCCATCCAGAGCCTGCCTCAGCCATAATCGATTGTCATCATCATAGAAGTGGCCTTTCTGCTTCAGCTGGCCAGAGTTGTTGCTTGTTGCTAGCAACCCAAGCGCCTTGTCTCCAAAGTCCTGATTTGAATAACAGTTAGAAGTAGTGCCCATAGCTTACACTGAATTCAGTGCTCAGCATGTTGTTTTTGTGGTTCAGCTGTCATGTCCAACTCTTTGCAGCCACATGGACTGCAACATGTCAGGCCTCCCTGTTCCTCACTGCCTCCCAGAGTTTGCCCAAACTCATGTCCATTGAGTCAGTGATGCTACCCAATCATTTCATCCTCTGCCGCCCTCTTCTCCTTCTGCCTTCAATCTTTCCCAGCATCAGGATCTTTTCCAGTGAGTCAGTTCTTCGAATCAGGTGGCCGAAGTAATGGAGCTTCAGCTTCAGCATCAGTCCTTCTAATGAATATTCAGCATTGTTTTCTTTTAGGATTAAATGGTTGGATCTCCTTGCAATCCAAGGGACTCTCAAGAGTCTTCTCCAGACTCACAGTTCAAAAGCATCAGTTCTTCAGTGCTCAGCTTTCTTTATGGTCCAGATCTCACATCTGTACATGACTACTGGAAAGACCATAGCTTTGACTATATGGACATTTTTTGGCAAAGTGATGTCTTTGCTTTTTAATACATTGTTTAGGTTTCCTTCCAAGAAGCAAGCATCCTCTAATTTCATGGCTGCCATCACCACTGCAGTGATTTTGGAGCCCAAGCAGAGAAAATCTGTTGGATGGTAAGAAAAACCTATTTCCATTTGTAGGATACATTTTAAAACAGGCAGGAGAGGGGAGGTGGGGGTCGGGATTGGGAGTTCATGTACACTCGTGGCTGATTCATGTCAATGTATAGCAAAATGAATACAGTATTGTAAAGCAAAACAAACTAAAAAATAAAATAAAACAATACTGCCACAAAGCTAAGAACTTTCCATGGAAGGGAGCGAATCTGGTGGTTCTAGTCGCCGAGAAAGTTTCTTGAGACTTCTAGGCTGGGCTAACACAGCAAGCACCATCAGAGCCTTATTTATTTGATTCTCATGACAATCCTCTAGAATGGACACTACTGTGTTTCCCTTTACAGACAGGAAACAGAAGACCAGAGAGGTTGGTAGACCTGTCCAAGGCCACACAGCCGTCCTTACTCAGAGTGCAAAGACCTCCATGCAGTCTGAAGCTCTGTTGTTGCTGTTCAGCTATGTCGCTCATAGCTCAGTACCTTTCTTACCTCCTCCCACTCCTATTAAATGGAGGTCACAATACCCATGTGACAGGTGGGCATAGATAAAGTGCTGCAATGCAAAGAGAGACCTCTCAACAAACGATCATCCCTCCATACGAACAAACTTGTGCAGATGAGAAAACTACAGCCCAGAGAGGACAAGGGACATGCCAAATACCAGCCAGCCAGTGGCTTCCAAGGTCAGAAATAGCATTCTGAGCCATACCTGGAAGTTTCCAGAAGCTTTCTCAGCAACTCTAGCCATCAGTAAGAAATCCGTTCCTTTTCACAGAAAGTTGTGCTCTCTGTGGCAGTTTTGTTTTAAACGCTCTCCTGGAAACTAAGACAGTTTTTTTTTTTTTCCCCTTAACATTTTAGGGAACATTTCACTTTCATTTATTATTGCAAATTATAACTTGGATATGAAGACATGAGCTAATTTGGCCTGCTTTTCAATTGGGATTTTGGTCTGGAACACTATAGGGTTAGAGAGAAGATTCAGTCCAGTTATTTCAAGATTTCTGCATGTACATGGATACATACACCAGTATCACAAAATGAAGTCGGGGTTGGAGGCAGGAAAATTGAGAGGCCACGCAAATCAGGTCTCCCCTGGGTGACCTGTCTGCAGACCTCAGCACACCACCTACCCAGCCCTTTGGAGCCCATGCACGCACACACAGGGCTTAGATTTCTCTTCCTCAGCCTGGCACAGAGATTTAAACACAAATATCCTGTGAGAGGAAATGAGTCGGTGTCAACTCCTCAACTCGCAGATTCGCTCCACTTTCTCTGATTTTAGCAAGGACTCCAGGAGTGGAAGAGGCCCACCGGGGTAGGCATGAGTCTGGGGGCAGGACACCTCGGCACTGGGCCATTCTCTGCTACTGTCTCATTCTGTGGTCACAGGTCAACCCTCTACCCTCACTGGGCTAGATTTTACACTAGGGAAGGGAAGAGTGACATCTTGTACTGAGAAGAGATCCCAGCTAGAACCCCTAGGGTTCACTCAGTCCTATAAGATAGTTGTTGAGCAACTGCTCTGAGATGCACAGAAGCCATGGATATGAGCAGACGTACCATTCTGATGAGAAGTTCATCACTGGGGATCAGGAAGTTACCAGAGTATGCTCCATCTTTATCCTCAGGTCTATCATGAGCCATGATTTGGATAGCCTTGATATTACAGCCTGAAGTATCCCTCCCAAGTTCATATATTGAAGTCCTAACACCCAGAACTTCAGGATGTAAATATGTTTTTACCCATTTAAGGTCTTTAAGGGGATAATTAGGGTTAAATGTGGTGTGAGTGGTAAAAAAAAACCCACCTGCAAATGCAGGAGATGTAAGAGACATGGGTTCGATCCCTGGGTTGGGAAGATCCTTTGGAGGTAGGGCCTGGCAACCCACTCCAGTATGGACAGAGGAACCTGGGCACCTACAGTTCATGGGGTCGAGAAGAGTTGGACACGACTGAAAGTGACTTAGCACGCATGCATGAATTTATAAGTGTGAAGCTCAGTCATGTCCAACTCTTTTGTAACCCCATGGACTGTAACCTGCCAGGCTTCTCTGTCCATGGAATTTTCCAGACAAGAGTACTGGAACGGGTTGCCCTTTCCTTCTCCAGGGGATCTTCCTGACCTAGGGATCAAACCTGCATCTCTTGAATCTCTTGAATTTCATGCATTGGCAGGCGGGTTCTATACCATTAGCACCACCAGAAAGCCCCAAGTTTACAAGGCTGAGGCCCTAATCTGGTAGTTCTGGTGTCCTTATAAGAAGAAGCATGCATGCGTGCTAGGTCACTTCAGTCATGTTGTTGCAAGAAGGTGGGCCCTTTCCAGAGCCCGAAATTGGGCTCTTGTCTAACACTCAGAAATGAATTGTCCAAGGAGACATATGTGCTGACAAAGCAAGAGATTTTATTGGGAAAGGGCACCCGAGTGGAGAACAGGAGGGTAAGGGAACCCAGGAGAACAGCTCTGCCATGTGGCTCGCAGTCTCAGGTTTCATGTGGTGGGATTAGTGTCTGGATTGTCTTTGCCAATCATTCTGGCTCAGAGTCCTTCCTGGTGGTGTACGCCTTGTTTAGCCAAGATGGATGCCAGAGAGAAGGATTCTGGGAGGTGGTTGGACATTTGACTTCGGGTTTGACTTTTCCCGAACTCTTCTGATTGGTGGTGGCTTATTAGTTCTGTGTTCCTTACCAGGACCTCCTGTTGTAAAACAACTTCTGCAAATGGTTACTATGGTGCCTGGCCAGCGTGGGCAGTTTCAATCTGTATGCATCCCCTAACAATGTCTGACCATTTGTGACCCCATGGACTATAGACTACCAGGCTTCTCTAGGCCACTAGGATACTTCATGCAAGAATACTGGAGTGGATTGCCATGTCCTCCTCCAGGGAATCTTCCCACCCCAGGGAGTGGACCCATGTCTCATGTCTCCCGCATTGCGAGGCGGGTTCTTTACCACTAGCACCATCTGGGAAGAAGAAGTGATACCAAATAGTTGGCTGTCTGTCTCCAAGCCCAAGAGGCAGGGCCACGTGAGGACACAGTGAGAAGGGGGCCGTCTACAAGCCAGGAAGAGAGGCCTCACCAGCAAGCAACATTAATGGCAACCTTGATCTTGAGTTTCCGGCCTCCAGAACCATGAGAAAATAACTGTCCTTTAAGTCACCCAGTCCATGATACTTTGTTGTGGTGACTTGGGTGAACTAATACACCTCTTCTCAGGCTGCTTCAGTCTTCCAACTAGGTCACTGAATCTTTGCCTTTTTTATCCCTGCTGCTGCTGTTGCTGCTAAGTCGCTTCAGTCGTGTCCAACTCTGTGGGACCCCATAGACAGCAGCCCACCAGGCTCCCCCGTCCCTAGGATTCTCCAGGCAAGAACACTGGAGTCGGTTGCCATTTCCTCCTCCAATGCATGAAAGTGAAAAGTCAAAGTGAAGTCACTCAGTCGTGTCTGACCCTTAGTGACCCCATGGACTGCAGCCTACCAGGCTCCTCCGTCCATGGGATTTTCCAGGCAAGAGTACTGGAGTGGGTTGCCATTTATCCCTAGCCCCTTTAGAAATCTGATAAAACCACAGATGGTGGAAAACACAATTTCAGAGGCCGCTCCTGCCCACTAAGAAACAGTCATGAGAGGGCCTTGAAGCCCAGCCGGTCTCAGTAGTGCCTGCCAGCCTCAGGTCTCCCCACCTGGTCTTACCCACTAACATAGAAACTCTCCCCTCTTCACTCTCAACAATTACCTCCTATCTCAAGCAAGCAAAGAACACTGGGGTCTCTCAGTCACCATCAGACAAACCATTAATCTTTTTCCGTTAGACAAGAGGACCACACGGAGTTAGAAACTTTCTTATGCAAATCCTATCCAAAACTTAACTCAGACTTCCTCTGCTCCTGGCTATAAGCAAGTAGCTATATGAAAGTATTCAGACTAAACTCACTGAGAACAACTATGAAAGCTGAATCTCTTTTTTAAAAAGAGCTGTTTGAAAGGCCTTCAAAAATATCCCAGTCAGTCAAAACCCCAGAGGAACACACCAAGAAAGTGTTACCTCCTCTGCTGATTTTAACTCCTGGGGTATTTTTCACAATGTGAGTCATAGAAGCCGAATCAAAAGCAGGGGTCTAGAACATCAGGCAGCTACTTACTTAGAGTAGAAGGATAAGGAAAAAGAAACAGACACCAGAGTAACAAGCACCTATGATGGAGAGGGCGAGGTACCGGAGAATGGAGAACCACAAGGAAGTGAGTGCTGTAGTCCACACTGAATTTCTCTGCAAGAAATGTACCAAGCTTTAAAACTATGAGGTCACAGGGAGAGAGACAGAGACCGCAACTGGAAAGCACCTGCACAGAGGCTGAACACAGACTCTGGCACTCTCATGGGTTTGGGGAAACAAAATTTGGAATTCACGGTAAATCAAAAGAAAGATTCCTAATAAACACCTCACCCTTTCAGTTGAAACCCTAAAGGGCTACCCTCTAAGAATATGGTAAGGCCAGACGTGACTCGATGAAGATGATGTACCCATACTTCATCCATCAATAAGGAGAAAATTACACCCTTTCTGGAAGAATAAGACTTCATCCAGAAGCTCTATAATTTTTCATACACAATTTTCAGCATCCAATAAAAAATTACTAGGCAGGATAGAAACAGCATTGAATACCAAAAATAGAAAAACAAAGAGTGAAAACTACAAAGGAACCAGATTACAGAGGATTCCCCGATTACAAAGGAACAAGATGTTGGAGTTTTCAGACATAAACTTTAAAAGAGGTACGATTAATATGCCCCCCAAAATAGAAGAAATGATGGAGAAAATCACCAGAAACTGGCACCTATTAAAAAAAGAATCAAAGCCTGCCCGTTTTCCCTCAATAGACTTACTGGTGCTGACAATCATGTGATTTAATTCCTTAAAAAATCCCTCTCAATAAATCTGTATCTATAAATATCTATGGATATATAGATAGAGAATATATGTTATGTATATATATTAGAGTTCTCTGCAGAACTCTAATACAGACAAGATCAATCATTGAAGAGAAAATGACTCGCATTTTCCCAAGATTTACAGGGATATCAACACACAGATTCAAGAAATTTTACAAATGCCAAGCAGGATAAATACAAAGAAAAAAGACCAAGAAAGTCGGGTGGGGAGGTGGGGAAACATTGGCTCCAGTTGTCAGAGTTATTAGAGGATGGAGCTGGGATGAGGCTTCCCACGTAGGGTTCTGATTTGTGTGGTTCAGATTTCCCACTGGCACAGAGGGAAGATGCACACAGGTTTTCTGAGCTTTCCCATATGTAAGGCAAAGTGGGAAGAGGGAGAAGGGGCTTGAAGGCCCATCAAACATCAAAACAAAGAGACTCTACGACAGCAAATTGTGGTCAAACCACTGAAAAGTAACAGCAAAGAATATAACCTTTAAAAGATGCTTTATCTTAAAAAGAGCAATGATAAGACCTTTCAATAGAAATGATGGAAGACAGACGATATAATGACATCTTTTGGAAACCTAACTAGAATTCCATATCCAGGGAAAATATCACTTTTTAAAGAAAGGGAAAATAAAGACATTTTATACAAATATGGAGAAGGAAATGGCAACCCACTCCAGTATTCTTGCCTGGAGAATCCCACGGACAGAGGAGCCTGCTGGGCTACAGTCCATGGGGTAACAAAGAGTGGGACACAACTGAGTGACTTTCACTTATACAAATAAAAATTTAGGAAGCTTATTGCCAGAAGATCAGCACACTGTAAATTAACTATATAAAGTTTTTTTTTAAATATATGAGCTATATTGTGAGGATAGAATACACAGTTTTAAAAAACTCCAATGTAAAATTAAAAAAATTTAAATCATACACAGAGCTGAAAATTAAAATTAAAATTCTCAAAGAAGTAAATAGAAAATAATTTTACTTTCTTTTTCTGCTTAAAATGGCTGTACATATTTAGTGAAAATATTTAAAAACTACAGAAAAGTATTTTAAGACTGAAAATAAAAATCATGCATATAATAAAAAACCTTAAATGGCTAGTGTACATATGAATACCTACTAAATGTTTAAACCACCAAGAAATGCAATTAAAACCATGAGTTACCACAATTACATCCACCAGATTCGCTAAACTGTAAAAAGTGGTAATACCAAGTGTTGATGAGAAGTGGAACAACTGAAATTCTCTCATACAGCCAGGGACAGTATAAAGTGGTACCAAAACTTTGCAAAACTGGCAGAATCTACAAAAACGTACCCTAAGATGCAGCAACCCCACCCCCAGGTATCAATCCAATAAGAATGTGTTACATTAGCATACCAACAGAGACTGCCAGGAGTATTTACAGCAACGTTAATCACAATAGCCAAAGATTGGAAACAAACCACACATCCTTCAAATGGAAAAGACATCAACTGTGTTGTTGTTCAGTTGCTAAGTCATGTCTGACTCTTTGCAACCTCACGAACTGCAGCACACAAGGCTTCCCTGTCCTTCACTATCTCCCGGAGCCGGCTCAGACTGATTTCCATTGAGTCTGTGATGCCATCCAACCATCTCATCCTCTGTTGCCCCCTTCTCTCACTCTCAATCTTTCCCAGCAACAGGGTCTTTTCCAATGAGTCGGCTCTTCACATCAAGTGGCCAACTGCATTACATCTGTGCGATAGAATTCAACACAGCAAGAAAAAAGAACACAGCTATACATGGATGTCTCACAGACACAAGGATGAGTGAAGAAAGCTAGATACCATAGAAAACACACTTGTGTTTTCATTTTCATAATATGCCAAAGCGAGTAAAAATAATCTATGCTGACAAAAGCAGCGGTCTAAACAGCAGCTCCACTTAGTGGGGGATAAAGACTGGAAGCAGGCATGAGGGACACTTCCAGGAATCAGTGTGCTCTGTATCTTGATCTGAGTGGTGGTTTTCAGGGAGTATCCAACATTTTGCAAAAAAACTTTAGAGCTTAAGGTTTGCACTTAAGGTTCGCAAAACTGGCTGGATCTGTTTTAACTCCATAAAAAGTTTGCCCCTCACTCCCAAAAGTTAGAACCTTTAATTTCTGGGCCGGTAGGATAGTGGTAATTGGAGGAGGGCATGGCATCCCACATCCCATGCCAATACTCTTGCCTGGAGAATCCCCATGGACAGAGGCGCCTGGCAGGCTACAGCCCATGGGGTCACGAAGAGTCAGACACGACTGAGCGACTAAGCACAGAACAGCACAGGGTAGAGGTTAAAGAGACAGAGCTGGAGTCTCACAGCCCCAAGTTCATGTCTTGGCTCAACCACTTATAACCTGTGTTTTCTGAGACTAGCCTCTCTGTACCTCAATTTCCTCATCTGTAAAATAGGGATAATGTGTGTGTGTGTGCGCGCGCTCAGTCGCATTTGACTCTTTGCCACCCCATGGACTGTAGCCCACCAGGCTCCTCTGTCCATGGTATTTCCCAGGCAAGAATACTGGAGAGGGTTGCCCTTTCCTTCTCCAGGGGATCTTCCCAACCCAGGGATGGAACCCATCCCCTGCACTGGCAGACAGATTCTTTACCACTGCACCACCTGGGAAGCCCCCCAAAAGGGATAATACTATTAACAGTACCCAAGTTTAAGGTTGTTTTGACGACTCATGAGTTGATCCAGGCAAAGTTTTTACAATAGTGCCAAATATATAGTAAAATCTTAATAAGATTTTACTGCTTTTTTTTTCCATTGGTGGTATTATCTTTGCATCCAACCTGAGGGTCACACAAAGCTGAGGCCAAAAAGCAAAGACCTTACACTCTCAGGCATTTGTCCTGGAAAATGAAAACTTGTGTTCACACCAACATCTGTACACAAACATCCTTCAGCAGGTGAATGTTTCCACACCTTGGAACACCACTCAGCAAGGACGAGGAACGAACCATTGCTCCGTGAAACAGCTTGGGTGAGTATCAAGGGAGTAATGCTGGGTGAAAAAGCAAATCCTAAAATAATACAAATGTATGCTTCCATTTATAAAACATTCTTGAAATCACAAAATTACAGAGCTGAAGAACAAATTTGTGGTTGCAGGGGTGGGGTATTCAGGGTAAGGGAAGAGAAGTAAGTATGGCTGTATATGTGAAGAGGGCTTGTGATGATGGAGCTGTTCTGTATCTTGACTGCAATGTTAAATGTATGAACCTACAAATACACTAAAATTGCACAGAATTAAATATATATGTGTGTGTGTGCGTGTGCATGTGTGTGTATCTGTATACACACTTAAGTACATGTAAAACTGAGGTGAAATCTAAATAAGCTTGGTAGATTGCATCAATGTCAATATTTTGATTGATATTGTATCTCCAAATGGAGATAGTCATAGTTCCCAGTAATCATGTATGGATATAATAGTTGAACCACAAAGAAGGCTAAGCACTGAAGAATGATGCTTTTGAACTGTGGTGTTGGAAAAGACTCTTGAGAGTCCTTTGGACTGCAAGGAGATCCAACCAGTCCATCCTAAAGGAAATTAGTCCTGAATGTTCATTGGAAGGACTGATGCTGAAGCTGAAGCTCCAATACTTTGGCCACATAATGCGAAGAGCCAACTCATTTGAAAAGACCCTGATGCTGGGAAAGACTGAAGGCAGGAAGAGAAGGGGACGAGAGAGGATGAGACTGTTGGATGGCATCACTGACCCAATGGACATGAGTTTGAGGAAACCCCGGAAGTTGTGAAGAACAGGAAAACCTAGCGTGCTGCAGTCCATGGGGCTGCAGAGAGCTAACATGACTAAGCAACTGAACAACAAAATCACTGGGGAAGACTGGAAAGAGGTTGCACTAGCTCTCTCAGTAGGATTTCTTGGAACTGCACGTGAATCTACGAAGGTCTTTGATGTCAATCAGCCAAGGTTTGATGTTCTGGTAACTTTTGGCAGATTGTTGTGGTTTAGTCACTAAGTTGTATCTGACTCTTTGCAACCCCATGGACTACAGGACACCAAGCTTCCCTGTCCTTCACTATCTCCCAGAGTTTGCTCAAATTCATGTCCATTGAGTCGGTGATGCTATCCAATCATCTCACCTTCTGCCACCTCTTTCTCCTTTTGCCTTCAATCTTCCCCAGCATCAGGGTCATTTCTAATGAGTTAGTTTTCACATCAGGTGACCAAAGTATTGGAGCTTCAGCTTCAGCATCCGTTCTTCCAATGAATAATCAGAATTGATTTCATTTAGAATTGACTAGTTTGATCTCCTTGCTGTCCAAGGTATTCTCAAGAGTTTTCTCCAGCACCACAATTCAGAAGCATCAGTTCTTCAAGGCTCAGCCTTCTTTATGGTCCCACTCTCACATCCATAGATGACTACCGGAAAAAACCATAGTTTTAGCTATAAGGACCTTTGTTGGCCAAGTGATATTTCTGCTTTTTAATATGTTGTCTAGGTTTGTCATAGCTTTCCTTCCAAAGAGCAAATGTCTGTTAATTTCACGGCTGCAGTCACTGTCCACAGTGATTTTGGAGACCAAGAAAAGAAATTCTGTCACCATTTCCACTTTTCCCCCTTCTACTTGCCATGAAGTGATGAGACTGGATGATCTTAGTTCTTTGAATGTTGAGCTTTAAGCCAGCTGGTAAACTCCTTCAATCCTCAGCTTCCTCATCCACCAAGTGGAGATATTCATAGTTCCTAGGGTTATAGTAAGGATGGAGTCACTGAGCCCGGTGTCTCGCGATACATAAATTTTCAACAAATGTCACTTTAAGGAAAGTGACAATTGTTACAAATAAGAAGAGAGGGTGTTAAGGAGATGAACTGATTTGTCCTAGGTTGGCCTGAAAGGCGCCAAGATTCCAGTCCCTGAAGCTGGGTTCTGTTCGGTCAGTGGGGAGACAGGATCAAAAGTGGGAAATCTGGGGGTGGACACACTGGTTTTCTCTGCCTGACATTGTGCTTGAGTGTGTTGGGAGAGGGGAGAATTAGGAACCTTGAAGAGGTGCATTTGGAGACAAAAGAGGAAGAGGTCAGAGAGCAGACACCAAAAAAAAAAAAAAAAAAAGCTGAGAAAATCAAAGGGCCGCTGGGCAACAATAGTTTGGGGGCTATTGTGTTCTGGCCCAGATCCTCTGGCTAGGTCTGAATGGAGTTCCCCAGCCGTATCCTCCTCTCCCATCAGGTGCAAGCAGAGGTCAGCTGGGTTCAAGGATGTGACAGCTGCTCTGGACAGCGAAGCGCACTGCACAAATATTTGTTGTTGTTGTTGATGATGATGATGGTGACATGACGATTTTTGTAACTGTTGGTTGAAAGAACTCTTGGCATCATTTTGCATTTTGCACTGCCCTCGCTGACTCAAATCTAGGCAACTTATTGTCAGTCTCCAGGTGCCTAATGCTGGCGGGGCTTGAGATCTGGTCTTTCAAAACCGGAAGTGACCACCAAAGCCCTCTAGGTCCTTGCCACTCAAAGTTAGTACAAAGAATGGCAGGAACAATGGCATCACCTGGGAGTTTGTTAGAAATGCCCACCCGAGATTGCTTTGAACAGCATCAGACTGGGTTTTAACAGCAACCTCAGATGATGTGCCTGAGCACACTTCTCTACTCCAGATTGCTGGTTTATTGCCAAGGAAACAAAGGCACAGAGAGGGTGAGAGACTGCCCCAAATCCCAACATGTTTGCATCAGAGTCAGAGTCAGCACCAGAACCCAGGTTTGAAGGCTCCCAGACAGCTGCCTTTAGCTAGAAGCCTCTGCTTAAGATAGATGGAGGTGGAATGGAGCTGAGCCTCCCAAGTAAAGAGAAAAGTTCTCTATCTTCTCTCCTGAAAGCTGTGCTAGTAGGAAAACAAGGTCCCTCGGTGACCTCACTGAGCTTGGGCCTTGGGTACAGATAGCAAAGTCTACCCAGCTTGCAGACATAAAAAAATCCTCCTCTTCCTAAGAAGCTGGTACAGAAACATCACAGGAGCTGGGCTGTTTCCAGGATGGACCACTTCCTCTCTTTGGGCCTCGGTCTCCTCATTTGGAATCAGAGCTCTCCTCTGACAATAGTGATGAGGCACCTGAAATGCCTGGTACTGGGTCCTCTGTAAAGAGTCACATGTGCTTCCAAGCCTGGGGGTCACAAGACACAGGAAGGTCATTCAATGTCTGCTAAGGATACAAGGAAAAGTGGGAGGCAGTGGGGAGACTGCACCAGAAAAAAACACAGAGAATCACAAGCCACCACTGTTGGAAATATTTCTTGGGCCCCACTTGCCAAAGCCAAGCTTTGGAGATTTCCCTTCCCTTAGTGTTCATTTGGGTGACACTAACTGCTTCTCCCAAGAACCGTATCAGTTGAAGAATGACAACACTGAAAAAGGCATCAAGTTAGAAATCTACCATTCCATCTTCACTTCCCAGAAGAGGAACCTGAGACCCAGAGAGGGGCAGGGGCCTCCCAGGGGACACACAGCAATAGCAGTAACATCCTGATTCTCTGCCCCTTTGTCTGCAACCTTTCCTATCTCATATCCTTCCCACCCCTTTTGTAAGGCTAAAGTCACAATTCAATACTGACTGGCACGTGTTCTCCCTCTATCAGAGGTAGGAGGGTGGTTAAGACTTGGTTATGGTTAGTTCCGGATGTGAGGAAGCTCATTGCTTAGCAGGGGCTTAGCCAGAGGAGACTCTGCTTACTTAAAAGTCACAACCATGGGCTTTCCTAGTGGCTCAATGGTAAAGCATCCACCTGCCAATGCAGGAGATACAGATTCCATCCCTGATTCAGGAAGATCTCACATGCCACAAAGCAACCAAGTCTCTGCCACCACAACTTTTGAGCTGCGCTCTAGAGCCCAGAGCAGCCACTACTGAGCCCACGTGCTGCAACTGCTAAAGCCTGGGTGCTCTAGCTCCTAGGTTCCACAACAAGAGGAGCCACTAGAATCAGAACACTGAGCACCCCGACCAAAGTAGCCCCTGCTTGCCACAGCTAGAGAAAAACTTGCACAGCAATCGTGAGCCAACACAGGCAAAATTAAAGAAAGAAATACATATATTTTTAAAAAGTCACAACAGTGGAAGGATGGGAGGTGGTTCCCCCACCCTCATCCCCGTGATGTGTGGGGTGGGACTGGAGTGGGCATGGTATAAAGGGGGTGGGACCATTCTAGGGGGTGAGCACCCTAAGGAAAAGCAGTCAGCTCTCAGGGTTGAAGGACAGCTTTCCAACAGGATGTTGGAGGATTTGGCAAAGTTGCAGGATACAAAATCAATACAGAGAAATTACTTGCATTTCTATATACTAACAATGAAAAATCAGAAAGAGAAATTAAGGACTCAATCCTATTCACCATTGCAACAAATAGAACTAAATATCTAGGAATAAACTTACCTAAGGAGATGAAAGAACTGTACACAGAAAATTATAAGAAACCAATGAAAGAAATCAAAGGTGACATAAACAGATGGAGAAATACTCCATGTTCCTGTGTAGGAAGAATCAATATTGTGAAAATGACTATACTACCAAATGCAATCTATAGATTCAATGCAATCCCTGTCAAATTACCAATGGCATTTTTCACAGAACTAGAACAAAAAATTTCACAATTCATAGGGAAACACAAAAGACCCCAAATAGCCAAAGTATTTTTGATAAAGAAGAATGGAGCTGGGGGAATCAACCTTCCTGACTTCAGATTATACTGCTAAGCTACAACCATCAAGAAAGTATGGTACTGGCACAAAAAACAGAAATATAGACCAATGGAATAAGACAAAAAGCCCAGAAATAAACCCATGCACCTATGGTTACCTTATTTTTGACAAAGGAGGCAAGAATATATAATGGGGCAAAGACAGCCTCTTCAATAGATGGTGCTGGGAAAACTGGCCAGTTAAATGTAAAAGAATGAAATTAGAACACTTCCTAACACCAAACACAAAGACAAAATGGATTAAAGACGTGATCAGAAACTGTAGAACTCTTAGAGGAAAACACAGGCAGAGACTCAGTGACGTAAATCAAAGCAAGGTCCTCTATGACCCACCTCCTGGAGCAAAGGAAATAAAAACAAAAGTAAACCAGTGGGGCCTCATTCAACTTAAAAGCTTTTGCACAGCAAAGGAAACTATAAGGAAGGTGAAGAGACAACCCTCAGAACGGGAGAAATAATAGCCAATGAAACAGCTGACAAAGGATTAATTTCCAAAAAATACAAGCAACTCATACAACTCAATGCCAGAAAAACAAAAACCCGATCAAAAAGTGGGAAAAAGACCTAAACAGACATTTCTCCAAAGAAGACATACAGATGGCTAACAAACACATGAAAAGATGCTCAACATCGCTCATTATTAGAGAAATGCAAATCAAAACTACAATGAGATATCACCTCACACCAGTCAGAATGGCCATCATCAAAAAGTCTACAAACAATAAATGATGGAGAGGGTGTGGAGAAAAGGGAATGCTGTTGCACTGTTGGTGGGAATATAAATTGACACAGCCACTATGGAAGATGGTATGGAGATTTCTTAAAAAACTAGGAATAAAACTACCATATGACCCAGCAAGCCCACTCTTAGGCATATACCCTGAGGAAACCAAAGTTGAGAAAGACACATGTATCCCATTGTTCATTGCAGCACTCTTTACAATAGCTAGAACATGGAAGCAACCTAGATGCCCATAGACAGTTGAATGGATAAAGAAGTTGTGGTACATATACACAATGGAACATTACTCTGCCATAAAAAGGAACAAATTTGAGTCAGTTCTGATGAGGTGGATGAACCTAGAACCTATTATACAGAGTGAAGTGTGTCAGAAAGAGAAAGATAAATATCGTATTCTAACACATATATATGGAATCTAGAAAAATGGCACTGAAGAATTTATTTACAGGGCAGCGATAGAGAAACAGACATAGAGAACAGATTTATGGACATGGGGAGAGGGGAGGAGAGGGTGAGATGTATGGAAAGAGTAACATGGAAACTTACATTACCATATGTAAAATAGATAGCCAATGGGAATTTGCTGTATGGCTCAGGAAACTCAAACAGGGACTCTGCATCAACCTAGAAGGGTGGGATGGGGTGAGAGATGGGAGGGAGGTTCAGTGGGGAGGGGATATATGTATACCTATGGCTGATTCATGTTGAGGTTTGGCAGAAAACAACTAAATTCTGGAAAGCAATTATCCTTCAATTAAAAAATAAATTAAAAAGAAAAAAACAGCTGCAACAGTGGAAGGATAGGAGGCGGTTCCCCCACCCCCACCCCCTGCAATGTGTGGGGTGGGACTGGAATGAGCAGGGTGTCCGGCAGATGGGACCATTCTAGGGGTTAGGTACCCTAGGGAAGAGCAGTCCGCTCTCAAGGTTGGAGGACAGCTTTCCAACAAAAATGTTGGAGACCTGGAAAAGTAATTTTTGGCTCCACCTTGAGAAAAGCAGGCGGCAAAGTCAAAACTAATAAATATTTAATTAAAGGTCTACAGAAGGTAGCACGGTGTCAACATCATTACGTTACTAAATTAATTATTCCTAAAAATTTCACTACATCTGAAAACGATTTCAATTTTCTCACTTTGCAAGAATGTCCCAGTTCACCCAATCAGTCCTAAGAAGTGGCAGCCATTATAAATTAGGGCCTTGTAACCAAGTAAAGCAAAATTAAAATTATTAAAAAATTCTTTCAAAGATTTTATCATAAAAAAGCTCTGCATAATGTGTGGGATGTTGCTTTTTTTAAGAGTTTGCTATGAGAGTTGAGACCTCCAAAACAGGGGTACTTAAGGGCTTGCATACTTTGGAATGTTAACCAGCTCAGGGCTGGTGGTAGACTGTTGCTGCTGCTAAGTCACTTCAGTCATGTCCACCTCTGTGTGACCCCATAGACGGCAGCCCACCAGGCTCCCCCGTCCCTGGGATTCTCCAGGCAAGAACACTGGAGTGGGTTGCCATTTCCTTCTCCAATGCATGAAAGTGAAAAGTCAAAGTGAAGTCGCTCAGTCGTGTCTGACCCTCAGTGACCCCATGGACTGCAGCCTACCAGGCTCCTCCATCCATGGGATTTTCCAGGCAAGAGTACTGGAGTGGGTTGCCACTGCGCCACAAATCCTTGGGCAAGTCACTTGGCAACTCTGAGATTCTGAAACATCCAGGGGAGTCAGAAACCCCAACTTTGGGAGCCTGTTGTGAGAATTCATGTTAGGCAGTAGAGAGATATGGACACTAGCTGGGAAGCAAACTTTAAACAGGTGGCAAAATAGCTCAGTATCCAAGATAATATTTAGTGCAATATACTTTTTAACTGTGGTGTTGAAGAAGACTCTTGAGAGTCCTTGGACAGCAAGGAAATCCAACCAGTTCATCCTAAAGGAAATCAGTCCTGAATATTCACTGAAAGGACTGATACTGAAGCTGAAACTCTAATACTTTGGCCACCTGATGCGAAGAACTGACTCATTGGAAAAGACCCTTATGCTGGGAAAGATTGAAAGCAGGAGGTGAAGGGGATGACAGAGGATGAAATGGTTGGATGGCATCACCGATTCATTGGATGGGAGTTTGAGTAGACTTTGGGAGCTGGTGATGGACAGGGAGGTCTGGCGTGCTGCAGTACATGGAGTTGCAGAGTCGGACACAACTGAGCAACTGAACTGAACTGACTTTTTACAAGCAAAATTAATGCACGTACCAAAGAAGGCAGATGAGCAAAATACTAAACACGAAAGCACGATCTTTCAGGGGTACTAGGGCCGGCCATTCTTGAGGGATCATTCTAGTTTTGCTAACTGGTGGCACAGCTCCTTTGTGCCTCGGTTCCTTTATCTGAGGGACAAGGCTAATCATCTTCCCAACTGGAGGAGTATGGAGGAGCAGAAATGGGGTGGCTCAGATGGTAAAGAATCTCCCCACAATGCGGTAGACTCCGGTTCCTTTCCTGGGTCGGGAAAATCCCTGGAGGAGAGCATGGCAACCCAGACCAGTTTTTCTTGCCTGGAGAATCCCATGGGCAGGGGAGCCTGGCGAGCTACAGTACATGGGGTTGCAAAGAGTCGGGTACGACTGAGCGACTAATATTCCTACTAAGGACTTAGAACAGTGCGTGGCAGGTAGGCGCTTTAAAACTTTACTGTTACCGTGAAAAGAAAGCATTGCGTTCGGTGGGAACTTCACACGTCATAGGAGAAAGCCAAGGTCACACTCTCTCTAAAATTTGGTTTGGGCCAGGGCCGGGCAGAGGCGCGACCTTGCTGCAGTTGGCAGGGCCCGCGCAGCTCCTGGCCCCAGGAGGCACTTGAGGGGCT
>SJXQ01008755.1:24805-44219 GCA_006408695.1 Aepyceros melampus
GGGCGGGGGCGCGCGGGGCCGGCGCGGCCACCCGCTGGTCCCCGCAGCGTTCGCGTCTCCGCCTCTGTCCCGCTCCGCGAGGCCGGCCGCGCGCTCCTCCCAGCGCCCCGGGGCGGCCGAGCGCCCTTTGTCCGCCCAGCAGCGTCCTGGGGCGGCCCTGCCGCTTGATCCGGCCGCCCAGCAAGCCCTTCATTAGGCCCGGCTGCACTTCAAAGTGTGCGCGACCGTCGGCTCCAAAGGCGAGGCCCGCAGTCCCAGAGGGCGCGGTGCGGCCGTTCCTGCCCTGCCGCGCCCGGGACACCGAGGGGGCGCGGGAGTCGGGGCTCAGGGTGAGCGTCAGCTCCTTTGGTGAGAGGTGGGGGGACATCTTCCCCCCAAGCCGGCCAATAATGGAACGCTTCTTGTCCATTTCAGACTCTCAACGGAAATCTCACGAACGTCTGAGAAAGCTTTTTTCCTTTGCTGAAAACAGAGATCAGATGTGGTTAATCCAGTCTTTCCTGTTTCTTCTGGCTTGAGCAAGGATGTGATTGTTGGAGTTACAGCAGCTCCCTTGCATTTATGAGGGAATGGCCCCAAATTTCACAGACAGTGACCCCATCATCATGAGCTGCTGAACCAATGCCTGTTATGACCTATCTATAGACATCTTAATATGTGAGGGAAATAACCCCCCTCTCTGTTTAAGCTGCTATTAGGAGGGTTTTGTGTTGGCCAAGCCTTTTATAGCCATCATGCCATCTAATCTTTGTATTAATTCTATGAGAAAGTGGTTTTTTTGCCATGTAAGAATTTTTTCACAAGCTCTGTCTGCTAAGGCTCTGGTTTTGCAGTTCTACCCTGACTCTTGAAAAGCAGACTGTAGTCCATTTGCACTCACCCCAACACAGTAAGTTGAAGTTTTACTCTACCCAGATGTGGTCTAAGCAAGAAATTGCTTTGAGAAACAGATGTGAGCCAGAATCCACCACCTCCACCCAATAACAAGGGAAGAACTGGTGAGTTGAGGCTGGGAAAAGATCTGGGAATCTTAGGGTTCTGGGATTGCCACAGCCATTCTGAACGTGATGCAGTTTACTGGTGGATACCGGGGATGAGCAGAAGGCACGCTGAGGATTCTCTGAACATTTCTGGGACCCCGGGGGAGCCAATCTCCTTCTCTAGAAGCTCCAGTGGAGGACAGGGTGGGTGGTGCTTTCAAAGCTCCCCATTAGAGTCAGTCAAATGATACAAACCTCCACTTGCTTCTGTATTACAGTCTGCTATTTCACCATTAAGGTTGTCATTTGGGTTAACAAGCAAACATCCTGGGAAGTGAAGAAGAAGGTGAATACTATCAACCCTTCACTCCTCAGTATGGATTATTTGCTTCCATTTTGTAAGATGTAGGCAAAAAGTTCTCAAAGAAAAGAAGTTTTATTAGGGGATGTTGCATAAATGTTGTAGCATGAATATGCTTGTGTATGAATGAGCTGCATTCATAAAGGAGTGCTCAGAAACTTACTGGTGGGCTGAGGAGCTTAACCCAGGTGTGCACACACACACACACACACACACACACAAACTCTCTAACAGGAGATGCAAAGCTTTTGAGGTTAGGTAGCAGAAACAAACTTCAAAAGTTCGAGAGGTGAAAACAAGTGTGCTAATGTAATAAGACTAAGTTTACTAAAGGCAGATGTCGGATGCTAAACATTTGTCCACAGTTGCCTCCCACAGGGGGAGATGGGAAAGGCAAGGCTTAATAGCAGCAAGGATGACAAAGATGAGGATGAGGGTGGCATGGGGGAAGGAAAGGGAGGGGGGAGGCTGGTGGTCTCCAGCTCCTGTGACTCCGGGGTAGGACCTGGCTGCCAAAATATTAATGAGTTTCTGAGCCGCTGTAACACAAGCACAGTTTTCAGAACGGGAGACCCCAGAGGCATGAGAGTCAGACCACACCTGAAGTCTAAGGCTCAGTTCTGGGAAGAAACACGGGCAAATGGGGACCAAAGGAAAAGCCACGTGACAGGAAAGGGAACTGGGGTGGCAAGCAGGGAGAAGATGTGGCCTCAGAGAAGCCGGGAGGCTGCGGGGGGCAGCTGGGGAGCAAGGACTGTGTCTGATTCAGCTCGGTATTCCCAGTGCTTGATGCACAGCCAGAGACGCGTTCATGGCTCTGTTAACAGTTCCTGAATGGACAAACTGGAGTATCCCAAAACGAAAGAGCTTTCCCATGAAGGAGAGTTCCCCATCTGAGAGAGTGTATCTGTACAAAATAGATGGTCCCTTGTGGAGTTTTCGTAGGAGAGATCCAAGCATCCAATAAGGGCTTGGAAGAGATGCTAAAGATCTATATCCTGAGCATCTTATTCCATAAGTCTAGATATTAAAGGGCTTCCCGGGAGGCTCAGTGATAAAGAACTCACCTGCCAATGCAGGAAACCTGGGTTCCATCCTTGGGTTGGGAAGATCCCCTGGAGAAGGAAATAGCAACCCACTCCAGCATTCTTGCCTGGGAAAGCCCATGGATGGAGGAGCCTGGCATCACGAAGAATCAGATGCAACTGAGTGACTAAACAACAACAAAGATATTAAAGTCCTCACCATGTCTGCCTCTCAGACTGTATTTCTCTTTCATCAGTGATTCCCAAAGAGAAGGGAGGGATGAAGAACAGAGGAGTGGCCGGTGTGAGGGCTGTCAGCTCCCTGAAACTACTCCCCTCTCTCCCCACTCTCGAGAGGAAGTCACCCCTCCCTGGCCCCGCCCCCAGTGCACCCCTTCACTAAGAGCATTCACATGTAACAACCTCTCTTGCCGGAGGTCTGGCTGCATTTGCTCTGTACCATTTTGCCATCAACATTCACTCGGTACTGCTTGAACAGTACCTGTTAGTAAACATTCATTGAATGAATGGACGTATGAATCCTGCACTCTTTAGACTTTGTTAGAAATGCGTTTTCTACGCTGGCATATCATTTATGCAATATTCTTAGGTAGAGTTTGTGTATACTCTTCCACTGGAGGAAAAAGGAAGGCAGATGGGGTTGGGAGGTGGGGTGACATTCTGAAGAAGTAAAAATGACCCTCGGTGGGTTTCAGAAATGTCTGGGATGTGATGCCTGAAGCTGAAACATCAGGTTGCATTTACTCTGGCTGTTCTGTAAACAACTATATGTTTCCTAAAAACAAAAAACAAACAGCAAAACGTCTTGCTACTTCTTTGTAAAGAAATCGTGTGAGCATGTACCTCTGAGATTCTGGGTCTGGATAGCCTTTATTTTACTTGCTTTGGTCTTCAGGGTTTAGAAAAATGTGTATTGATCTTGTGCTGTATGTAAGGGCTTTCATTGTTGTTGCTGTTGTGGAGGTGGTGCTGCCCCCCAGCCTTTAAGATCTTAGTTCCCCATTCAGGGATTGAACCCTTGAAAAAGGAAAGGGCAGAGTCCTAACTACTGGTGACTTCCCTGGTGGCTTAGACGGTAAAGTGTCTGCCTACAATGTGGGAGACCTGGGTTCGATCCCTGGGTGGGGAAGATTCTCTGGAGAAGGAAATGGCAACCCACTCCAGTATTCTTGCCTGGAAAATCCCACAGATGGAGGAGCATGGTAGGCTACAGTCCATGGAGTCACAAAGAGTTGGACAGGACTAAACAACTTCACTTTCACTCACTAACTACTAGAATTCCCTGTGCAAGTGTTTTCTGTTTTGTTTTTTAAGTCTTTATTGAACTTGTTACAATATTGCTTCTGGTTTATGTTTTGGCTTTTCATCCTTGAAGCATGTGGAATCTTAGCTCCCTGACCAGGGATGGAGCCCTCACCCCCTGTCTTGGAAGGTGAAGTCTTAACCACTGGACCACCAGGGAAGTCCTCGTGTAAGAGTTTTTAATGAGCAAGAGGGGAAAAAGTGCTTGAAGAAATTTCAGTGGTGGTGGGGGGCGGGGAGCTCTCTATTTCCTATCACAGTTCCTGCCACTAAAGCAGTGTCTGACCCTCAGTAGGGGCTCAGTAAATACTCAGAGAATGGATAGAATCATTACTGTCTGCTTCAGTGATTAATATCACACAAGGAGCACATTATTAATAGTACTAGTCCATCTACCAACACCAGAATGGTTAAGTGTGATTCTGATGTTAAACACAAAGAAATAAGATGAAAGAACTAGTTAGTGATAACTGAATATTAGGATTCAGAACAAGCCGTGCCTGGGTGTTACCTGCCACCTTCCCAATCCGTTCTTCCCCTAGTTATTCTTGGATCCAGATCTCTGGCTACCTTTTTCAATGCTTTTCAAGACAAGGTAGGATATAAGTATTAAGTGGGTGGGTGGATGAAAGTGAGCTAAATGACAGAGGGAAGATGGACAGTGAAACTGATTGGTGAATAGTCAACTGCACACAAAGGCCCCTTCTCTGTCTGTACCTATAGTATCAGCCTGGCAATTTTAGTCTGGCAACACATCCTAACCAAATAGATTGGCCTCTAACTCTTCCCTGCCAATCCTATGCCCCACCCGGGGTTGCAAACCCCCTGAAGTCTTGAAAGTGGAGCACACTTCACCACAGTTTTTGCCAGACTTCATCAATTCAGGAAGATGATACTCCAGCCAGTGGAAAGATACTGAGTGCATGCAAAAACTCCTTAATTGTGGGTTTCCTTTTGCTGTCTGCTCCCTTAATAAATTTGGAAAGTATTTTATGGAAATTATATTCTTTGAGTGGCGCCCTCACATTTTCCAGCTCCATGAGCTAGAGCAGAGATGGGGCAGAGCAGAACGGAGGAAAACAACCGCCTGGGGAAAATACTGCTGCCCAAGGAGATGGTTATTGTCACTGCGTCTGCTTTTCAACTCTAAATAAAACTCCTCTTAGGGAAGCTGTATGTAAAGGTGAACTTTGGGGATGCCCATGTTCATGAAGGGGGAGCCAGAAATTTGATGGGCAGGCAACAGAATGGTGGCGAGGCAGAACGCTTGGCACCTGGAATAACTCCAAGGGCAGAAAGTATCGTATAAAGTAAGTCTGGAGATGGCCTGGGATGAGATTTGGTGACTTAGGGAGGATGCGCAGGTGAGAGTGAGTGAAGTGGAGAAAAGAGAGGATGTTGGTCCCGCCAACAAGGCAGAGCTAGAAGGGCGGTCTCGTGGGAAAGTCTGGAGGCCAGGAGCCCAGGGGGAGACAGAGCCCCTAAATTGTTTTGAATCCGCTTCTGGTCTCAAAGCCAGAGTTCCTGCGGCTGCTCTATACTTCTGCCTGTCCGGCCCCTACAGGCATTTCTGGCATAACTGCTTTCTCCATGGGTGGCATTTCAGACTGTGGATCTGGGCTGCTTGGGTTCCACTTCTGCTTTTTACTACTAGCTGTGTGACTTTTAGCAAGTGTCTTAACCATTCTGTACCTTGATTTTTCCTATCTATAAAATGGGAATGATAAGAATAAGTAAGCTAGTAAGTTAAGGATTTGCTCTCATCACCAGCATCGTGATCATCCTCTGTCTCTGTTAATTCCCTGGATCTGGAAGATCCTCTGAAGAAGGAAATCTATTCCAATATTCTTGCCTGGGAAATCCCATCGACAGAGGAGCCTGATGGGCTATAGTCCAAGGGGTCACAAAAGAGTCAGGCATAACTTAGCAAGTGAAACAACAACAAATCTCTGTTCTTGGCAATGAGGAAGGTCAGTTTATCTACTTGTGGGGAACAGGTGATGTCCCATTCCACTCTCATCCCGCATTTCCTGGAACCTACACTCTCCAAGGCCAAGACAAATGAAGACACTACCACTCAAAGGGGAAGAGGAGGGAGATTTGAGGTAGAGAAGAAAGTGGCAGAGCTCATGCCAGAGGCACAAGCGAAAGGTTTGATTGTCGTTTACACTGTTCCCCCACAGTGGGGCAGAGGAGACATCCCTTAAGTCCTTGCATGGGCCCCAGAAGCAAAGATGAATGACAGCCCTAGAAGAGGACGGACCCTGGGGGACCTCCAGGACCTCAACAGACCAAGGAGTTAGAGAGGGAGTCTGAGGGGAGGAGGTCTCTCTGCAGACCTGGGAGGGCAGCCATCAGAGTGGAAGTCCCGCTGGCTATGGTGGGCTGGATTCACACTGGGAAAAACAGCTGCCACTGCCTCTCCTCCTTCAGCCAGTCCCGTGGGAGTGAGAACCTGGTGTGGAAGATGATGTGAGCATCATATGTTCAGTGATGGAAACCATGACTCTTCTTTCCACAAGTGGGGGATGGAAGGCCAGCCCTGGCTTCTTCATAACCTGCTGAGTCCTGGGGGTCTGTCTGGATGCATCTAACATGTGAAAGTTCTTTGGTTGTAATTAGGGACTTCATAAGTTGAATCAGTGGATTATTATAATGAATTTGACATTTTGACAGAACACTCTGGAGTGTATAGGGATGTATGTCATAACTGCTCAGTGATTGACTGATACAGGTTCTTTCTTAAAAACCTCTTCCTGATTATAGCCACTCGACTTTAAATCCCTTAAAACACAAACTTAACCCATCACAGGTTTTGTGGGGAAATGACTCAAAACTACTTCAACATTGATGCTCAGAGTGAGACTTTCATGTTCAAGTTTTAACTTGGAGTTGTAATTTGCCTGCCCTTTTAATGAGCTATTATTAAAACCAGTGGCTGGCTTAAAGGCTTCCTAAATTAACACTGAGAAACCTGGCTTTCCTAGTTGGGTTTGGGGAGAGTTCCAGCAGTGTGGCCCATTCCTGGTTATTGATAACTTTTGGAATCCTGCTGGGTTGGCCTGCCTTATGCCTACAAAGCAAAGAAAGGTGAAGACAAGTAATAATGGAGACCTAAAAATACATCATCAGGAATAAATGTGTTGTGAGGAAATTCCAAGCTTTATTAAATGCACTTTTGGTAAAAGAAGCCCTACAGAGAATTTCTTAATAAATTTCAGAGAGGGGAGGTGTTTGGTCGCTGGAGTAGCCTACATAAGCAATTGTGGTATTTCTGGAATGTCAAAACGGCAGATTGCTGGAGGTGATCACTCAGCCTGTATCACAATTGTTTCTTAGGATAGGCTGAGGTCTAGGACAGTGGTTTCAGGTTGGCTGAGACTCCTGTTCTTGTATTAAAGGATTCTGTGAGTGACATGGACTCCTCAGTTTGGAAAGAGCTTGAGAGTGTAGCCATTCCTACATGGAGCCAATCTTCCCACGTGTAAAAATCTGTGGCCGGAAGAGACACTGTCCTGATATTAAACACCTTGGTAACTTGTTCCCAAGTCCAACAACACCCACAGCCAGGAAATACTTCTTGATGTTTAGCCTAAGTCCCTCATGCTTCAGTGTAAGCTCATTTCCTCTTACTCTGTCCAAAACAGAAATAGGGAACAGCTGCTCTCCATCCTTTGGTTCATGCTCCTGAGGCCTTTACTTCATCCATCCCCTAAGTCTTCTCTTCTCCAGAATAAATAGTCAAACTCCCAGAAACATTCTCTGAGACTGACCCAAACCACAGTGTCCAATTACTTTCTGAGTGCTTCCTTTAATTCCAACACTGATCCAAGGTACCGTCTCGGCCTTTATTCAACCTTGAATAGTGCCCATTAGCTGGGTGATGCAGAGACCAGAAAGTAAACCAAGGCTCCTTCCAATACTAGAAGAAGACTTGCCACAATTTCCAGTTTCCCCAACCCCATGAGCCGTGAAATCTAATCCTCAACAACTTTATTGACATAATGGCTGTACTTTTATTCCTAGCTTTGTGCCAGATGTTGCCTTATGCATTTCATATAGATCAGTTGGGCTTCCCTGGTGGCTCAGATGGTAAAGAATCCCCCTGCAGTGCAGGAGACCTGGGTTTGATCCCTGGGTCAGGAAGATCCCCTGGAGAAGGGCATGGCAACCCACTCCAGTATTCCTGCCTGGAGAATCCCATGGACAGAGGAGCCTAGCAGGCTACAGTCCCTGGGGTCACAAACAGTTGGACACAGCACTCATGCAACAATTCTGTTGGATATTTTTATCTTTATTTCACAGATGAAGAAATAACTTCTAAAGATCTCACTACTAATAAGTGGCTGGAATTTGAACATACGAGTGTAAGACTCAGAGCCTGGACTCTTGCCACAGAGCCAGGTTAAGATCTGTTTTTTGCTCCAAAGAGTCTCATCAAGACTTGGATGACTGAAATGGCCAGAAAGGAGGACCATAAGAATATCTTCTCTACTGCCCTATTCCTGGAGCTGAGTCCCCTTTCTCACTCATGCTGATCTTCTCCTAGCCCTGGAGAATTTCATTCTTCAGACATGTCATTTAAAACAACGAACTCTGTTATTGCACTTACTACATTTAATTATAAAGATCTGTATAGTCAAAGCCACAGTTTTTCCAGTAGTCATAGACATATGGGAGGCTTGGACTTCGGCTGAGCACTGAAGAATCGATGCTTCGAATTGTGGCACTGGAGAAAACTCTTGAGAGTCTCTTGGACAGCAAGGAAATCCAACCAATTGATCCTAAGTGAAGTTAACCCTGAATATTCATTGGACGGACTGATGCTGAAGGTCCAATACTTTGGTCACCCGATGCTGAGTCCATTCTTTGGAAAAGACCCTAATGCTGGGAAAGATTAAAGGCAGGAGGAGAAGGGGCAACAAAGGGTGAGATGGTTGAATGGCATCACCAACTCAACAGTCCAGTGAGTTTGGACAAACTCTGAGAGATAGTGAAGGACAGGGAAGCCTGGCGTGCTTCAGTCCATGAGGTCGCAGGGAGTCAGACACGACTTAGTGACTAAACAACAACAGAAGGTGGAGACTTCAGCTTTGTTTTTATCTTTTCAGTACCTAGCACGGTGCCATTTATTGAGCAGACACTAAAAATATGTTTAGAATCTGCCTGAATGGATGGGTGGATATAACACACACAAATCCATACTTACTAATCACCCCAATTCTCAAATCAAAAGTACTCATATGATACATATAGAAAGACATCGGTCCCTTTGTATAAATTCCTCTCTTCTATTTCCACCTTCACCTCCAACCCCTCCACAAAGCTGGTTTGGGAGCATCAAACAGTTGAGAGATAAACAATTGAATCTCATTTTCCCCTGTAACTCAGCGTGCGACCTTGGACAAGTCACTTGTTTTCTCATCTGAATTATGAGGGGAATGTCCTGGATGGTATTTGAGCCCCTTTTCTGTCCTAAATTCCCATAATTCTATGGCTATCTACCTACCTTAATCAGACTTATCTAAATAATCACAAAAAAACACCACTTCATGCTGGAGAAACACAGTCATAATAGACTAAGCAAAACCAAATGCCCTTCAATATCCTGTTGTGAACTATAAAATGTCCCCTAAAATCACATTTTCCCCTTGAAACAGGATGTAAGAAAAATATTTTCCTATTAAATCCTTTTAAAGTGCAAGGGAAAGCATTTACTCTGTGATTTGCCGTCCAATCAATAAAAAGGGGAGGATTCAGCCATGTTAATTACAGAAGATACTGTCAGAAAAGCAAAGGCGGTGGAAATTCAGGTTGGAAACCAAGATGCCACGCCAACAACATGATGCTCGAGTTTTCTGGAAGGAGCTTCCAAGTGTGCATTGAGCAGTTTATGTCTGCCATTACGTGGGGAAAACCAGTAAATGAGTTTTTATGAAGTGATTTATGAAACTCCTGGGGTGGAGGGGGGAAGAACTGGGAGGAAGTGGCACCACCATACAAGCCTGTGGGGGAGAGGGGAGAGAGAGGGCTTGAACTTCGGTAGCTGTTGATTACATTGCTGCAAGCTGTGTCCTCTGAAATGGGTTAAGCAAAGTGGGACACTCCTTAAAAGAGGTAAAAGAGGCTAGATTTCAGAGGAAATCTTGGTACTTGAGATACTCGAAAGCCTCCTGTTAGATGAGAGCTTTTAACGGTAGAGATTCTGTTTTCCTTATTTCTGTAGTCCCTTGGAGTGTTAGGAGCAGGGCTAGAAACATTGCTCCAGAAATGGAAAAAAAAAAGAGGTGGATCTCTCTGTTCATCCAGGAAGACAGAAAGAGGCGTCTACTCAGCTCATAATCAGCTCTCTTTTCTGTTGGAGTGAACCTCCTGCTCTGTGCTGTGCCTAGTCACTCAGTCGTGTCCAACTCTTTGTGACCCCATGGACTGTAGCCCGCCAGGCTCCCCTGTTCACGGGATTTCCCATGGCAAGAATACTGGAGTGGGCTGCCATTTCCTTCTCCAGGGGATCTTTCCTACCCAGGGATTGAACCCAAGTCTCTTGCACTGTAGGCAGATTGTTTACTAACTGAGGTACCAGGAAGCCCCGTGTTAGGCAGAATTATAGCTCGGCAAGGATGTCCAAGTTTCAATCCCTGGAACGTGTGAGTACTTGGCAAGGGGAACCGAAGTTGCAGATGGAATTGAGGTTGTTAATCACCTGGCCTCCAGATACAGAGATTATCTCAGACTACCAGGTGAGGCCAATATAATCAGAGAGTTCTTAAACATAGATGAGAGAGGAGCAGAGCTGGTGTTGTCAAATGATAGGTTGTAAGAAAAGTGATACAGTTGTCAGAAACCTATTTATCTTGTGTATCTAAAATGTCATACCTGTTAATTAGCAAATCCCTCCCCCAGCCCCTGGCAACCACTATTCTTTTCTCTCCTTCTACGGGTTTGACTATGTTCTTGTTATTCTTGCTTAATCATTAAGTCATGTCCCACTCTTTGTGACCCCATGGACTGCAAGCACACCAGGCTCCTCTGTCCATGGGATTTTCCAGGCAAGAATAGTGGAGTGGGTAGCCATTTCATCTTCCAGGGGATCTTTTCAACCATGAGATTGAGCCCACATCCCCTGAATTGGCAGGCAGATTCGTTACCATCTGAGCCACCAGGGAAGCCCTTGATTATTTTAGATACTTCATATAAGTGCAATCATGAAGTATTTATTCTTCTGTGAATGGCCTCTTTCACTTTGCAGTGTCTTCAAGTTTAATCTGTGTTGTTGTATATTGCAGGATTTCCTTCTTTTTTAAGACCGAATAATATTCCACTGTATGTATATATCATGCTCCTTTTTTGAACCCACTCATCTATTAATGGATATTTAGATAGCTTCCATGTCTGAGTGTTTGTAAATAGTGCTATGAACATAGAAGTATAACTATCTCTTTGATATCCCAATTTCAATTCTTTTAGCTAAATATCCAAAATTAGAGTTGTTGGATTATATGGTAGTTCTGTTTCTAATGTTGTGAGGAAACTCCATATTGTTTTCCATAGTGACTACATCATTCTGCACACCAATCAACAGTGTACAAGGGTTCCAATTTCTCCATCATCCTGACTTCTTTAGCTAGGTTCCTTCTTAGGAAAAAATGTTTATTCTTTGAGTTTCCCATACCTACAGTCATGGTCCATTTTAGAGCCCCTGAGAAAAAATATTTTTTGATGAATTTCTTTAGGTCCACATCCTAAAGTGAAAACACACATTCTCCACATTCTCTCCTCTTGCATTGTGAGTTCCACTGTGGCATGGCCAGCCTTCCAGGGCTTGTCACTCTAATCCTCCTAATCAGGTCTTTCCTATTGGTTCAGTTCAGTGCTCAGTCATGTCCGACTCTTTGCAACCCCATGGACTACAGCACGCCAGGCTTCCCTGTCCATCGCCAGCTCCCGGAGCCTGCTCAAACTCATGTCCTATTGGTTAGATCTAGGTATAACCTAACAGGTCCTTCCTCTCTGTCCTTTACCTACTGAAAGTTATCACTGTAATGATGGTAAGTGACGAATGTACCCTATAGACTACGTTACAAGATATCTTGATATAGGCTGCATCAGTTGGGATAAGGTGATTATGCTACGGTAACAAGCAACCACACATCTCCGTGGACAAGAAGAGCAAAGGTGTACTTCTCGCTGCCAGCACACATCCTTGGTTGGCTATGCTCTGCGTCCTCTGTACTCAGGGACCCAGGCTCACGACCCAGCGGTAAGTCACAGGTTGCCATGGCAGAGGGAGAAGAGAGAACAGTGTATCACACATTAACTCTTAAATTTGCTGCCCAGAACCAACACATGCCACTTTTCTAAGCTAAAAGGAATTATCTGACCATGTTAGTCATCAATAGGCCAAGGAGCTATAATCCTCTCCTTGGAGGGACCAAGAATATGACTGAACAACAAAACAGACGGTTTCCAATTACTGTTTATATATTAATAGCAACTGTGGCAAGTCTATGATTTCATATACACAGAAAACTGGTCTCTCTGTACTGCCTTGTAGGGATTTATACTTCCAGGCATTGAGCACCCTCCATACAGCAGTAATGCCTGCTTACTAGGGTGGTAAGGCAATAAAACCAACATCTCTATAAAGGATGCAGCAATGACAAAGCCTCAGCGGCTGACAGCAAGTCTATTTCTCATTCACAGCACAGTTCTGTCATGACTTGGGTATCTGGATGGGCCAGAATACCCTCCTTTTGGCAGAGGCTGCATTTAATGACTTTTATGAGAGTCCTCAAATGATTCTAGCTGGCTTCATCTATCCTAATTGTATGGAGGGTGCTGTTTCAGGGAACTATTGATTATCTTCAAGAATTTCAACATGCCTCAAAGTTTTTCAAGAGAAGAGAGCCTAGTCTAATGAATGAAGCATTGTTACAAATGAAACATAATTTAGGTACCATTTCACACTCAGCAGTTTGTAATACACTTTCATTATGCTTCTGTTCTTCCTTTTTATTTACATCTCTCGGCTTTACGAGGTTTCAAATAGTTATTAAGTCCATGGTCAACTGAAGTGACCTTGCTCTTTGAGGTTAGAGGAGTAAAATAAGATAATAAAAACGCAACATCTTTCATCCTATGGTCTGTGGGATACAAAAGATCTTTGTAACTTTTCTAGGGATTTGATGTGCTTGTGGTTACTTGTGGCTTTAGAGCCTGATGTCTTGAGCTTACTTGGGTCTCATCTCCATAATCCCCTTTGCTCTTTGCAGATGCAGACAAAAAAACTTAGACTCTTCTCCGGAACTTTTAACCAAAAAACCCAACCCCAACACACTACTCACTGAAGGCTTGCTGTAGTTTGGCCCCCTCCCACTTGAAAACCCTACGCAATGGGCTTCTACTCTCTCCTCTCCTGGCCCCTTCCCTGGGTTCTGGCTCCTCTCTCTTACTCTCAATTCAATTCTGTTCATTTTATTATGCAGGGTGGCTTTAACTCTTCTTTCCTTCTACTCTGCCCCAGGCTTACCTTCACGGAAGCCAGAGACTCAATGTCTCAATAAAACAAGGGGCTATTTCTGCGAGACGGAATCATTGGTAGAGATTTTGTAATTTCTTTCTCAATTTCTCTCCCTTACTCTGTTGGTAGAAGAAAGCCATATGGATATTTATTTTTGTCATATAGGAGGGCTGAAGTGGCTACAGTTTGGGTTTCAAATACTATTTTCCCTTTTCCTTTCAGGTACTTATGTACTTTCTTGACATCTATTTGTGATAAACTTATTTAACACAGAGGGCCTTAAACTTTTGGTCTCAGCAATGCTTACACTCTTAAAAAATTACTAAGGGCTCTAAAACTATTTGTGTCGATGTGGGTTTTAGCTATAGATCCAAAATCACTGTAGATGGTGACTGCAGCCATGAAATTAAAAGGCGCTTACTCCTTGGAAGAAAAGTTATGACCAACCTAGATAGTATATTTAAAAGCAGAGACATTACTTTGCCGACTAAGGTCCGTTTAGTCAAGGCTATGGTTTTTCCTGTGGTCATGTATGGATGTGAGAGTTGGACTGTGAAGAAGGCTGAGCGCCGAAGAATTGATGCTTTTGAACTGTGGTGTTGGAGAAGACTCTTGAGAGTCCCTTGGACTGCAAGGAGATTCAACCAGTTCATTCTGAAGGAGATCAGCCCTGGGATTTCTTTGGAAGGAATGATGCTAAAGCTGAAGCTCCAGTACTTTGGCCACCTCATGCGAAGAGTTGACTCACTGGAAAAGACTCTGATGCTGGGAGGGATTGGGGCCAGGAGGAGAAGGGGACAACTGAGGATGAGATGGCTGGATGGCATCACAGACTCAATGGACGTGAGTCTGAGCGAACTCCGGGAGTTGGTGATGGACAGGGAGGCTTGGCGTGCTGCAGTTCATGGGGTCGCAAAGAGTCGGACTCGACTGAGCTATTGAACTGAACTGAACTGAACCTACCATATTAGAAATGAAAACAAAACTTTCAAATATTGATTCAGTTAAAAACAAAGAATGGATACATCTTAACACAAGTGGCATTTTTTTTTTTTTTTGGTGCAACAAATATATTACCAAAACAACTTAGTGAGAATTGTTTTATATTTTTGCAAATCTATTTTAAATTTTGACTTAATAGAAGACAGCTGTTCTGCACAGTGTTTTGCAACATCACAAGCCACCCAGCCTCTAGGAAACCCAACTGTGCACCGTTCATGCAAGACAAAGAATTAAAAGACAAATGTATGGATGTGAGAGCTGGACTGTGAAGAAAGCTGAGCGCCGAAGAATTGATGCTTTTGAACTGTTGTGTTGGAGAAGACTCTGAGAGTCCCTTGGACTGCAAGGAGATCCAACCAGTCCATTCTGAAGGCGATCAGCCCTGGGTGTTCATTGGAAGGACTGATGTTGAAACTGAAACTCCAATACTTTGACCACCTGATGCAAAGAGCTGACTCATTTGAAAAGACCCTGATGCTGGGAGGGATTGGGGGCAGGAGAAGGGGACAACAGAGGATGAGATGGCTGGATGACATCACCGACTCGATGGATGTGAGTTTGAGTGAACTCTGGGAGTTGGTGATGGACAGAGAGGCCTGGCGTGCTGCAATTCATGGGGTCAAAAAGAGTCAGACACGACTGAACGACTGAACTGAACTGATGAAAATAATTTTTATTTTGCCTACCACTATGACAACCACATTTTAATACATGTTCTAGTTGTGCATCCTCTCAAAAAGAAAACAAACGATGAAACCAAAGAGACCTTGAATTAAATCTGAACCTTGAACCAAACTGTAGAAAGAACTCATTGGCTAATGTGCAGTCAACTTAAATAACTAAGAATTAAGATGGTATACTTAAAAAGCATACATGAGGATGAACAGAAACCAGCCAAACTCTTCCATCTTTGTCTTCCAGCTCATAAATTCCTACTCTTTCTTCAAATCTTCTCTATAGAGTGATGCCTTCTCTATAGAGTGATGGCTTCTCTATAGAGCTTTCCCCACTGTAATTAATAAGAATGATAGAAATAATGTTATTATTAATAAAGGTAACTAACTGTCATTGGTCTCAAGGAGTCAGCTCAGTTCAGTTCAGTCGCTCAGTCGTGTCCAACTCTTTGTAATCCCATGGACTGCAGTACACCAGGCCTCCCTGTCCATCACCAACTCCCAGAGTTTACTTAAACTCATGTCCATTGAGTTGGTGATGCCATCCAGCCATCTCATCCTCTGGTGTCCCCTTCTCCTCTTGCCTTCAATCCTTCCAAGCATCGAGTCTTTTCAAATGAGTCAGCTCTTCGCATCAGCTGGCCAAAGTATTGGAGTTTCAGCTTCAGAATCATCCTTCCAATGAACATTCAGGACTGATTTCCTTTAGGATGGACTGGTTGGATCTCCTTGCTGTCCAAGGGACTCTCAAGAGTTTTCTCCAACACCACATTTCAAAAGCATCAATTCTTCAGGGCTCAGCTTTCTTTATTGTCCAGCTCTCAAAGCCATGCATGACTACTGGAAAAACCATAGCCTTGACTAGACAGACCTTTGTTGGCAAAGTAATGTCTCTGCTTTTTAATATGCTGTCTAGGTTGGTCATAACTTTTCTTCCAAGGAGTAAGCGCCTTTTTATTTCAAGCAATGCCAAAACAGTGCACGTGTTATCTCCCTTAACTTTCACACTAACACTGAGGAAGGTGCTGGCTTCACTTTACAGATCAGGTGGGTGAGGACTGGAAAAGAAAGACCTCTGCGCTGTGCCCTGCACACTTGCTCTGCCCTACCACTTACTGCACCCAGGTGGTCACCATCTATGCGCTTCGGTCCCGCACAAGGTGGGTCGATGAGGTCTGAGTCAGGCTGGGTCGCCTCTCGTACCCCGGCAACCCGCGCGGCCGGGCTCAGGCAACGCCCGGAGCCACGAGAAGGGATCCAGCTGCCGGATCCCCTAGCCCCCGGCGCCTGCACACCGCAAGCGGGCTCGGGGAGGTCGAGACTCTGGGACCTTTCCTCGCGCAGCCAAGCCCGCCGAGGTTTGCCGGGAGGGGAAACCGGCGCTGGTGTGAGCGTCGGCAAGGGAACCGGTCCACGCCTGCAGTCGGAGGCCGGAACCTTTCTCCTCTCTCCGCGGCAGCCCTCCTCGAATCGGAACTATTTTTCTCGCGTCGCTGTTGTCGGGCGGAGGGGTGCGGGCAACGGAACGGTCCTCCAGCCGCCGGGTCGTCGCGCCGCGGTCGCCGGCTGCTGACGTGGGCCGGTTTGGTGGGGCAAGAGTGGGTGCGGGTCGCCATGGCGGTGGACATCACACTGCTGTTCAGGGCCAGCGTCAAGACCGTGAAGACGCGCAACAAAGCACTGGGAGTGGCAGTGGCGGCGGGGTGGAGGGCAGCCGCGACGAGCTGTTTCGCCGGAGCCCCAGGCCCAAAGGCGATTTCTCCAGCCGAGCGCGCGAAGTGGTGAGCTGGTTGCTATGGAAACGGCGGGCTGGAGAGCGGGGGGCGCGGACCCCAAACCCGGCTGTCTGTGTCTGGTAGCGCAGGGTGTTAAAGAGCCTGGGGAAGGTGGTATGAAGAGTGGGGCGGGAGAGTTGGTCCCGGAGAGCTGACGGCTGTCTTGGGAAACGAACAGTCTTGGGTCTTCCCTGGTGCTCAGACGGCAAAGTGTCTGCCTGCAATGCGGGAGGACCCAGGTTCGATCCCAGGGTCGGGAAGATCCTCTGGAGAAAGGAAAATGGCAACCCACTCCAGTACTCTTGCCTGGAAAATTCCATGGGCGGAGGAGCGAGCCTGGTAGGCTACAGTCCATGGGCTTGCAAAGAGCTAACTTCGCTTCACTTTGGGTCGAAGAATGGGGACTCATGTTGGGAACTTGGAACTCTGTCAAGTTCATGGGCTGCTCCGTGAGGTAGTGATTTCGCCGTCACTCTGCAGACCTGGGCGCCGGCGAGGCTTCCCCCATAGTCCTCTGCTTTCCTGTCGCAGCACTGACCACGGTGTATTACTTCTTTGGTTTACTCGTCTCATGGCCTTCCCCTTCCCTGCCCCGCCTTGAGATCGCAGGTCGCGTTCACCTGATCTCTCACTTCCCCTAGCTTCTCGCAATAGATCAGGACTCAGGCTAGGAACCGGCTAGTTTAGGGTGATCTTTCACAAGCATGCTCTATTCCAGTCATCTAAACTCCTTTCTGGTTCCTGAACACAGCCGACTCATGTTCAGGAGAGCCGTGACCTACTCCTTAAGGGCAGAACAGTGTTGACTTCACCGCAGAATCCCCAAAGCCTGACTTGTAACATTGCTTAGTAAGTGTTTGTTGAAGACATGAATGAACAAACGGTTGTCTGTCTTCCCCGCTACACTGGAAACTCTGTAAGGCGAGAGAGAAAGTTTGCCAGTTCACTTTTGTATCCTTGCCACCAAGGATGGATGTAGTTTTTGTGGAGCTTGAAGCTTATACAGTTCTGTCTGTTCTCTTTAAGAAATAAAAATCCAAAATCACAATAAAAGGTTCAGAGCTTTGGGAGGTGCAAGGGAGGGGCCCTGAGGCTTAAACTTCTTGGTAAATCCACTTCTGTTTGATACACAGTGCTTGCAGTGTCTGGTACTTTGCAAGACAGTCACAGTTTTCAATGAATATATGTATGCATAAATTAAGGAGTGGCAGTTTGCAAAGGATATTCAAGCCTTGGAAGGAAAGTTGGTCCAGATGTATATATTCAGTCCATCAGAAAGCATCTATTAAGTGCTTACTTTCTGACCACCATTGTGTTAGAATAATGTGATTTAAAAGGAATGGTGGGCAGACATATTACCAAAAGAAATGTCACACAGCCTTGTACGTGTCATGTGGGACACAAAGGAGAGTGTGTTCAGTTAAACCTCAGGGCCAAGAGAGGCTTTACAGAGGAGATGATGCCTGAAACAGTTCTTGTAGGAAGAGTAGTTGGTTCCAGTGCAGACAGGGTGGAGAAGGGCCTCTGAGGCTAAGAGAAGCATGTGCACAAAGGTGTGAAGCTAGGTAACGTTATGCTCAACTTATTTATACTCAATGTGTGTCTACTGGTTGAATTACAGATTAGTAATGGCATTTCAGATTCTGGGAGGAGGAATTTTTCATAGCTGAACAATTCCAAACAGTGATAATTATGGCTCTTGGCGATGGGAGCTTGACTCATTTGGACTGTGGGGTTAATGGGGATCTTGGGAGTAGAAACTGGGTCTTGAATTTAGAAGAACTGTATTCCAGTCTGCTAGTTAGAAGTGGGTGACTGGGGCAAGTCCTGTTACCTGTGTCTCACATCCTCTTTCTATAAAATGGGGATGATAATTCCCTACTTATTTACAGATTAGTAATGGCATTTCAGATTCTGGGAGGAGGAATTTTTCATAGCTGAACAATTCCAAACAGTGATAATTATGGCTCTTGGCGATGGGAGCTTGACTCATTTGGACTGTGGGGTTAATGGGGATCTTGGGAGTAGAAACTGGGTCTTGAATTTAGAAGAACTGTATTCCAGTCTGCTACTTAGAAGTGGGTCACTGGGGCAAGTCCTGTTACCTGTGTCTCACATCCTCTTTCTATAAAATGGGCATGATAATTCCCTACTTAACTGGTAAGCTAATTATTAGGATCTTATGAGACCTTGTACATACTGTAACGTGCTATAATGATTATTGTTGTTCCTCTTCACCCCCTACCCTGATTCCAGGTAGGCCGTTTAGACGTATTTTCATCAGTGTCATGAAACTTTATTCCTTTCACCACTTACCTGTCTCGCACTTGCATTCTTTCTTGCAAAGGGAAACCAAGTCAGTTCATAAAGGAGTCTGAAAACCCTGTGCACGTGCTAGAGGAGGCAGCAGCTTTCCTCTGTTGAGGTGAAACTATCGGTGATAGCAGGTGTGTGGCAAGCGGGCAGCTCTTTCTCTCCCCCTCCCTGGGGCCGTGGAAGCTGGTGCTCATTTCCCAGCGGATCCCTGTCGCTCAGAATCCATGCAACACTGCCCCAGGCAGCTGTTACCAGTTGCTGGATCTGACATTCACATTGAAATTTACTGACATCCTATCTATTATATATTAATAGTAAAAATAGAATCTGTATGCCTAAGGCAGAACCATGGACTTTCTTTCTTTCTAGTACTTAAAAGGACCTGAAGTTTGTGTTGTTCAGGTTTCTCATTTTGTAGATGGGCAAACTAGTACTCAG
>SJXQ01008755.1:51231-83998 GCA_006408695.1 Aepyceros melampus
TACTCCTTTTCCTATTTGGAACCAGTCTGTTTTTCCATGTCCTGTTCTAACTGTTGCTTCCTGACCTGCATACAGATTTCTCAAGAGGCAGGTCAGGTGGTCTGGTATTCCCATCTCTTTCAGAATTTTCCACAGTTTATTGTGATCCACACAGTCAAAGGCTTTGGCATAGTCAATAAAGCAGAAATAGATGTTTTTCTGGAACTCTCTTGCTTTTTCCATGATCCAGCGGATGTTGGCAATTTGATCTCTGGTTCCTCTGCCTTTTCTAAAACCAGCTTGAACATCTGGAAGTTCACGGTTCACATATTGCTGAGATCTGGCTTGGAGAATTTTGAGCATTACTTTACTAGCGTGTGAGATGAGTGCAATTGTGTGGTAGTTTGAGCATTCTTTGGCATTGCTTTTCTTTGGGATTGGAATGAAAACTGACCTTTTCTAGTCCTGTGGCCACTGCTGAGTTTTCCAAATGTGCTGGCATATTGAGTGCAGCACTTTCATAGCATCATCTTTCAGGATTTGAAATAGCTCAACTGGAATTGCATCACCTCCACTAGCTTTGTTTGTAGTGATGCTTTCTCAGGCCCACTTGACTTCACATTCCAGGATGCCTGGCTCTAGATGAGTGATCACACCATCGTGATTATCTGGGTCGTGAAGATCTTTTTTGTATGTTTTGCTGCCCTTACCTAATATCATATTGTGAAATTTTTTCTGTGTCAATACATATTGTTCTTGCTGCCAATTTATTTGGCTGCATAACCATTAAAAATAACATTACAGAGTAAAAACATCTTACCTCAAAAAATAATTATATTCTGTAATTTATTTACCTGAATCTCTGTTGAAAGATATTTAGGCTGCTTTTAGTTTATCACTATTTTAAACAAAAAGTACATTTTTACCAAATTTGTTTCAAATTTATAAACTCTCAAGATGAAAGGCAAAAATGTATATCATTTCACTTGTTTTCTGTTTAACCTTTTCTCAGATATAAAGAATCGGATGCCCTAATATGATAAAAAGAAAATTATCCCTAATTTGGGGGGAAATGTTAAATGTATTAGAACTTATTTTGGTGCTGGGGATGGGGGTAATAGAAAAGGGAAGGGGTAGGTAGGTGATAATGAGGGGCAGGCTAATCAGGAAAACTTTGCTATGAGACCAGAGCCTTGAAGGCCAAGTAAAACTGGTAGATGGTGAGCATGAGTGTGGTGCATTTCAGTAACAGTAAGGACACTGGATAACTGGGCCAGGTAACTTCTTGGTCGGTGGCACGAAACAAACTTGAGGAGATGTTTATAGCCTACAGACTATAGAAGGCCTCCTGAGCGTTTATACAGAATAAATGTACAAAAGTCAGTGGCCATCCAAATCTAATGACCACTTACAATCTAGTAAAATCATTTAAGGTAGTAACAAAAAGCACATCTAGAAATAACCTTGATAAGCAAAGTAAATACCTCATTTGACAAAAACGTCACAGTTTTGTAGAGAGAGAAAACTTGAATAAATAGAAGCTCATATTGTATGTATATGTGGAAGGGAGGAAGTGCTATAAAGACAGCGGTTATTCCTAAATTAATTTGCAGGTTTAGTGCAGCTTTAACCTAAATTCCAACAGGAAGTCATTCTGAAATTTGTCTAGAAAGTTGTTTTGAAATTCATCTAGAAAAGAAGATGTGTGTAGATAGCTAATTAATTTTTGAGGAAGAGTATACTTGTTGGGATCGGTGTCCTAGCCTTACCAAATACTAAAACATTTTAAAGCCAAAGCTGAATGTATACATGTATGGATCATATATAATTTATTTGTGTGTGTGTGTATGTGTAATTTTTATCTTGTAAATCAGTAAGATTTACAATAAAAAGGTTCATTCAGTGATTTGGGGATAATTGGATAGCACTTTGCAAAAAAGGCTTTTTTTTTTTAGGTCCTTATCTTTTACTGTCCACTTTTAGATGGACTAAAGATTTACTTGTAAAAGCCAAACTGAAGAAAACAAAAATTAACCTATCTTCTAAAAGCAGGAGGTCTTTCTGAGTTTAAAAATTCATAGCACTGGACTTGATAATGGCATTGATTTTGATGGTGGCAGCTCTCACAAGACCTTTACACTGAGACATCATGCATTATTCCCAAGTATAAGAAATTATTGGGTAAATATGGCATACTGAAGAGTTTGTCATGGCGTGAGAAGAAATACTCATATTAAAAAGTTACTACCAAAACCACATACAATTAAAAGTTTATATACACCAAATCAAAAAACTCTAGGCATTGAAATATTGATTAGAAGAGAATACACTAAAATGTTAACAATGGCTGTTTCTGGCTAATGAGATGATGAGTGATTTATTTTTCTGTTTCTATCTTCCTGAATTTCTTTAATGAGCACATATTACTACTGAAATGAGAAACAAGACAGAACAAGTAAACCTCCAGGCCGATGAGTTTTTATTTGCTGTGAAAGGAAATGGAAAAGAATTAATTAATATCTTTTGATTGGAAAAATGTCATGAATAAGCAGTATCTAATTTTATATTAAATACACAATAGAGAGGGCCCCTGTTTAAAGGAAGTCTGTGGTAAATCTTTTGTAAAGGGAGTAATTTTCCTGTAACTCAACTGGATTTTCAGTTGAGACTTTCTTAACCTGTACAAGAAAATCATCCACAAATGTTTCATTGATGTCTTAGCTTTCTGGTTGTCATTCTAAAAAATAATAAACCGATAATAATAGCTACCACTTGTTGAGCACCTATTCTAGCTGGCACTCTGCTAAGAGCTTTATCATTTGGTTGGCTATCCTTGCAAGTTAGTTTCCTTTACTCATAAAGAAACCAAGGTTCAGGAGGTTAAGTCCCCGCCCAGGGTGGTGTCACCTTGATGGGCTTGCGCCCAGTTCCTGACATCTCCTGCCCCCTCTCCATGCACACACCTCTCAATACAGGCTTGTGTGTGCGTGTGAGTGCTCTGCCGGCGCTTTGGAGCTGGGCTCCCCTTGGCATTGCACAGGCCAGATCTCTGGTGGTTTTTTCCTAGCGTGTTGTCATATCATCTGCTGTCTTTGGGAGCATGTTTTGTTCTCTAAATCTCAGGTATTTGAAAGTGCCTGACTAGCATTTGGGGAAATACAGCTGCCTCCAAAAAAACTCTTTTTAGTCAACAGTTGCTAGTAACTGTGTATTTCTTAGAGGCAGTGTTGAGGTCTGTTTTGGGGCGAAGGGGAAAAGGGATGTGATTTTAGTTAGTGAAATCATTGAGAAGGAAGGATTTTTATACATTATATATACAATTTTTACGTTATATATATCTGCTGCTGCTGCTGCTGCTGCTAAGTCGCTTCAGTCATGTCTCACTCTGTGCGATCCCATAGATGGCAGCCCATTAGGTTTCTCTGTCCCTGGGATTCTCCAGGCAAGAATACTGGAGTGGGTTGCCATTTCCTTCTCCAATGCATGAAAGTGAAAAGTGAAAGTGAAGTCGCTCAGTCGTGTCCGATTCCTAGCGACCCCGTGGACTGCAGCCCATCAGGCTTTTCTGTCCATGGGATTTTCCAGACAAGAGTCTGAGAAAGTATGATTCCCCTTTCTGTTGTTCGAACAGTCTTTTGTTATTTATTTGTTTATTCAACAGTGAGTCCCATGGAGGACTCAAGCTGAGATGACTTTCCAGAAATGTTGAGGTGAGGCAAGGGCCCAGGCCTTTGGAAACACTGGTCAGTCATTGGATGAAGGCTTTCCCCAGGGAGAGGGCTTCCCCCAGGGAGAGGGCTTCCCCGAGGGAGAGGCCTTTGAGTTGGGTGGGGCAGCTTCATTCTGCTGAGAACAGTGTCTTGAGAGAGACTCAGCTGTGAGGCATCAACAAGCAGTTTTTCTGGAGGTTGGGGGAATGAGGGCCTTCATCCTGAAGGCACAGCTCTGCCACACTACCTATTTTAGAGTTGTTGTGAGGACTGAATGAGATATTTCATGTGAAACTGCCAGCATTGTATGTGATACATTAGATATACTCATTAAATGACAACTGCTTTATTATCAGCTTATATCTATTGAGTGAAAGTGAAAGTGAAGTCGCTCACTTGTGTCTGACTCTTTGCGACCCGTGGACTGTAGCCCACCAAGCTCCTCCATCCATGGGATTCTCCAGGCAAGAATACTGGAGTGGGTTCCATGTCTATTGAGTATCTGCCCATAAAGAAGGAAGACACTTAGATTGCTCTTTGGACTGTGAAGATGAATGAGACTTTTATTTTGCTCATTAATAAGCTAACAGTCTAGAAGAAGGCATTCATTCAAATCAACAAATATTTATCAAGCATCTGCTGTAAGGATGTGCACTGTCTTTGATCCTGGGGATGTGTGTGTGCTTAGTCATGTCTGACTCTCCGCAACCCCATGGAATGTAGCCTGCCAGGCTCCTCTGTCCATGGGATACTCCAGGCAAGAATTCTGGAGTGGGTTGCCATTTCCTACTCCAGGGGATCTTCCCAACCCAGGGATCAAACCTGTGTCTCTTGCATCTCCTGCACTGCAGGTGGATTCTTTACCACTGAGCCACCCAAGCAAAGATAAAACAGACAAAAATCCCTACTTTTGTGGAGCTTATCGTCTAATGGAAAACTTAGAGTAAACAAGTAAACAGATGAAAAAAATACCAGTGTCAGTTCGGTTCAGTTCAGTCGCTCAGTCGTGTCCGACTCTTTGCGACCCCATGAATCGCAGCACGCCAGGCCTCCCTGTCCATCACCAACTCCTGGAGTACACTCAGACTCATGTCCATCAAGTTAGTGATGCCATCCAGTCATCTCATCCTCTGTCGTCCCCTTCTCCTCCCGCCCCCAATCCCTCCCAGCATCAGAGTCTTTTCCAATGAGTCAACTCTTCACATGAGGTGGCCAAAGTTCTGGAGTTTCAGCTTCAACATCATTCCTTCCAAAGAAATCCCAGGGCTGATCTCCTTCAGAATGGACTGGTTGGATCTCCTTGCAGTCCAAGGGACTCTCAAGAGTGTCAGGTAGTGATACATAAACTCATCAGATGTACTCATAGGTAATTTTAGAAATCTTCAGAAGAGAAACTTTGATAATTCAGAGAACAGAGAGATTACTTTTGGATAAGGTTAGAGGGAAGGTGTCATGGAAGAGATGACATTCAGGTGGGCCTCCTAGACATTCCACATGAGGAAATGGAAGAGGAGAAGCAGAATGGAACGCATGATAAAAGCTCCAGGAGGGGGAAAGCACTGGATTGGTAAAGTCTGAGGAAAGCTCGTTTCCCTGGAAAGAGTGTGAGAAGTAGGCAATGGGGTGTGCCCCATATTACCCCATTGGCCCCTGTCTATCCTTTCCTCTCTGCGTGCCTCAGGAGGCCCATCTGTATGGAGTGCGTGGCCGGTGTCCTTGTTCTCTGGCTTCTGACTGGGTGCAGTCGGTGCGAGGCTCCAGCAGGAGACTGGAGGGCTGGAAGAGGCAGGAGTTGGTTTGGGAACTGGGTAGCGGGGCTTTGTGTCCACAAGGGCCAGGTGTCTACTCATAGGTGTCTGCCCACCAGCCCCAGCACTTTTTTACCTGTGTATGCCGAGCATCCCATGGGTTAGGATGGGTTTAGCAAATAGTCTGGTACCAGCCAGCAATAGACAGGATTGCACTGGAGCTCCACTCAGGGGTGACCCTGAATGATTGTGACAAAGGGAATTCATCCCCTTGGATAGAATGTTGGACGGTTCATCTTTGCCTTTTTATTTAAGGTAGCTTTTAAAGGTGATATATTTCTCTTTCTCTCTCCCCCTCAACATTGCAATAGGGAAATGTCACAAATTTTAGGCTCAAACAGATTTTCTCTTAGTGATAATGGCTGTTCATACTTTTCTTCCAGAAATGACCTGAAAGGCTAGAGGTGGTAGACGGCTCTCATGGCATTTTGACTATAAATCTGAACTGGAATGGAATCTGTAACCCATTATCAGATTCTGAATCAATCTGCCTTGTCTTTCTCCTGTTTTTGTTTCAGTGAAATGTGTGTTTTTATTCTGTCAATGGACAGTTTACATACCTAATATACCTAATATTAAGAGGGAATTATATAATGAATACTTGATGTGAGAGGGACTAGTTAAATACTTCAACTCCAAAGGATTCCATTAAAGTAATAAGGAAATTACATTTAATTTTAAATGATAGAAAGATTTTTTAATGTGATTGCTATTAAGCATGATTATACACACTCAACCCATTTTTTGCAGATGAATTCCCAAAGCACAATTCATCTTTATACAGGTGGAGAGGAAATATTCTTACAAAGTATAGTTTGACAGTCGTCGTCTTAACTGTGGAGAGAAACATACTTTTCCCAAGAATAGAATGTGATGGTCGATTGGAAACTTTGGGAGTTACAGGCTTTTAGCTCTACCTCTTGAAATAAGAAAATATATATAAATGAGTCCCCAGATGAAGGCGTGGTGGGGTCCTTTATAGCCCTAATTGACTCCAGACATAGAGGCCATGATTTGTAAGCAAGCAGTGACAAGAGGAAGTTAAATCAAAATTAAATTAAGGGAAGGAAGAAAAAAGAGATAGCAGGAGAGGTGGTGAATTTTCTGAAGGCTTCTAAATACTTATCTGTGGCTAAGTAGGAGATCTGTGACTGTATCTCAGTTGTGTCAAAGGATGAAATCTGGAAACATTTCAGTCCTAAAAAAGAACTCTCTCTCTTTTCTGAAGTCTTTTTGGTATTCATTACTTGGTACAGTTCAGTCAATACACACACATTGCTTCTATACTTTTCCATGACTCAACTGGCAGAAAAAAAAAAAAAAAAACTGCATCTCCCAGATACACAGAGGAGGTAATATTTTGGGAAGATTGGTTTTTCTGTTTATATTTTGACTTTGTGTTATTGTTCAGCTCATGTGACTAAAATTGTAGGAATCAGAGCCTCCTGGGCTCTCAGCCATGCTGACTGCCATCTCTGCAGTCATCTCAGTTTCTCTTTTGCTGGCCTCCCCTGCCTGGTGAAATCTCAGGCCCGAGAGGACAGACTGGGTCCCTGCAAACACAGTGTGGAGCTCAGCACTGTGACGTTAACTAGGGCCTTGCGTTTCCTCTCTTTCTCATCTATCCCACTACCACCACGTGAGCTCGCACCCTCACCATCTTGAGCCTGAGCTGAGGCAACAGCAGGTCCGAGGGCTCCCACCCCGCCACCCTCTCTCAGAGCCACGCCGCTGTGCAGAAAGGCCACGCTCATTAGCTCGGAAGTGTTCAGCACTGCTCCTTCCTCACGTGGTGGATTCTGTTATGGGGCAGGTGTTCAAAGGGCTTTGTGAAGCTAGCCCCACCCACTTCTCCAGTTTTGCATCCCACACCTCCCTGTACCATCCACCAGCTTTAATCAAGGGGCTCTCTCCACACACTCTTCTGCTCTCTTGTCTCCTTGTCTGAAACTCCTGCTCTTTCTCTTGCCTCGACGGCTCACTCCTCTTCACTTTAACTCATATGCTACCCATCTTAAAAGGGCAGAAGAGGAATCTCTTCTGAATGCAGAGCACTTGCTGCCTGTATTACTCATCAGCCCAGCAACTCTGGGCAGCTTATGATAGCCTTTGCGTTATTGTTTGTTGTTGTCATTACTTTGTGAAGATGAATCGGGCAGTATCCTGTCTAGCTGAGAGACAGGCACTCACATATTGTTATTTAATAATTGCATCGTTGCTTAGCCTTCCAAGTGCCGTTGTATTGTCTTCCAAACTACGTTATTTACTTTTGAGCACAGGAGATGGAAAAGGAAAGGGTACGAGTGACTGGATGTCTTTTTTTTTTTTTTTTTACTTTATTTTACTTTACAGTACTGTATTGGTTTTGCCATACAGCAACATGAATCTGCCATGGGCGTACACGTGTTCCCCATCCTGAACCCCCCTCCTACCCACCTCCCGATACCATCTCTCTGGGTCATCCCAGTGCACCAGCCCCGAGCATCCTGTAACCTGCATCGAACCTAGACTGGCGATTTGTTTCTTATATGATATTATACATGTTTCAGTGCCATTCTCCCAAATCATCCCACCGTCTCCCTGTCCCACAGAGTCCAAAAGACTGTTCTATACATCTGTGTCTCTTTTGCTGTCTCGCATACAGGGTTATCGTTACCATCTTTCTAAATTCTTTTAAATATTTCCTTCAGTGGCTTTGGTGTAGCTAGGGCTGCAGCTATTAGGCAGGATAGTCACCCAACTTACTCATGCTTGCCTTCCCAGCGCCAGCCCAGCGCCTGGCCCATAGTGGGCAGTCAGTACATGGTATGTGACTAAATGAATCGAAAACATTCTCAAATATTTGTTTACTAGTTTGACCCAGAGCTAAATGAATCAACATGGGTGATTTTCCATCTTTGAAAAGCCATAAAAATCCAGTTTCTCATTTAGCTTTTTTCACCATTAACAGTTCTCCCTGCAGCACTTCTTCCTTTTGCCTGCCTTTTGCTTCATACTGAAATGCAAATCAATTTCCTCTCATTCTTTCCCCTGTGAAATTGGAGAACAGCTGTTTAGTCACCTCCTTATAAATAACCCTTCAACAAGTTAAATTGCCTCTAGGACTTGCTTTCTCTAGATTAAATTATCCCAAAGCCTTTTCTTTTTCTCATAAAGGCCTTTTCAGAAAGAAGCATTTGTTATTTTTTATTTCTTTTTCTACCTCTTTATAAAACTTTATTCTTTTCATAAATGTACCGTATAGAATGCCCCTGCAAGTAACTGATTAATGCTGTCTGGAAAGGAAGGCATCTTGGATCTCCTCTCAGTTGCGCTTTGGAGTACCCAGTTAACCTCTCTCCCCGTTGCCGGTGAGATGTAACTTGGCGTCTACTCTCACCCTCTCCTTGTTTTGTTTCCTTTTTCAGTGCATTTCTTCAAATGTGTAGCTTGATTTTCTTCCCGCAAATGCTAACTTGCTGTTATCAGTAGTCTTACAAGTTACAGAGAACCCAGTACAAATTGGCTTAAGTGATGGAAAGGAATTTATTGGCTTATATCACTGAAAAGTCTGGTAGTACGACTTAACCTCCAGCGTGGCTGCGCCCGGGGACAAAACAGTGTCACCAGAAGCACTGTTTTCTCACTCTCTCTGTTAGTGGTATTAGCACCTCTGTCAGGCCCCTCCAGGCTCCAGCTTCGTGGTGGCTATAGATCTGCTGCAGAAGCAGAGCTTTCTTGCCAGACTACCCCACCCAGAGGAAGAGAGAAGCACTTTTCCTGGGAGACCCGCTGGAATCCTGGGGCTAGCGGATGTTCCTTAAACCCGTCCCCAGAGGCCTGCTTAGGACCCAGCTCTGCAGCCAGAGCAGTGTCACACATGGCTGCGAACAGGGGAAGAATGTTCCACAGAAACTTGGGGAGCTGTTCCCAGGAGGAGGGCAGTGGGTGTGGGTGGCCGGCCATTGATGTATATCGCTCTGAAATTGTGCTTCTTCACTCTGCGTTAGACAGATTATTAATACTGCTTTGAACTGGAGATGTTTCTGGCATGGACCCTTCACTCACTCTTTATTGAACACTCTGGATAGAGCATGCCAGGCATGCAACTAGGTATTGTGTGTACAACCATGAGGGAGGCAATCCCTGACCAGGAGAAACTTTTAATCTATGGAAAAGACAGATGAATAGGCAGATAGTTAAAGCCTGTTGTAATAAGTGCTGTTATCAGAATGTATGTGGATACAGACTTCCCTGGTGGCTCAGATGGTAAAGTGTCTGCCTACGATGCGGGAGACCTGGGTTCAATCCCTGGGTCGGGAAGATCTCCTGGAGAAGGAAATGGCAACCCACTCCAGTATTCTTATATGGAAAATCCCATGGATGGTGGAACCTGGTGGGCTACAGTCCATGGGGTCGCAAAGAGTCAGACATGACTGAGCAACTTCACTCACCTTCACTCACAATGGAAGTGAGGGACTCAGTGGGAGGGGCTTGAAGGGGGAGAGCTTCACAGGAGAGGTGACTTTTGAGCTAAGCCTTGAAGGGTAGAAAGGATTTCCCTAGAATGGAGAAAGAAGGGCATTATCCTCAAGGCCATGGAGAACTTGAAAAAGTTTCCAGCAGGGAACTGGCAGGATCAGGTATGGGTTTTAGAAAGATGGTTCTGCTGGCCATTGGTCAATTCAGTGGAGGCAAGAAGGACTGGCAGGGAGGAGAAAGATCCATTGACTGTTGGAATAATCAAGTCTGAGCCAGACCCAGTGGAGGCCTGAACTGAGTCAGGGACTGTAGGGACAGAGGACAGGTTTAAGATACATTGACAGGATTGGGACTTGTTAAGTGTAGGAGATGAAAACCAGTCGGTCTAGATGAATTCAAGGTTTCAGCTGTGGGTGACCGCTAGATGAGTTTAGTTCAGTTCAAGATGAGTTCATCTTTGTGGTTCTTTGAGGTGCCTGCTGAACACCCACCCAAGGGACGCATGTCTATCAGGCAATGGTAAATACAGAAGGGGACCTCAGGGAAAAGTCTCTGAGCCAGAACATAGATGGGAGATATCTGAGTACAGGTGGAGTAGTGGAGGATAGATATCACTTCTTCCTTGAAGGAGTGAGGTTACCCAAGGGGAATTTCAAATGAGAGGAAAAGAGGGCTGGGGAAAGGGGAAGAGCAACATTTGAGAGTCTAGGAGAGGATGAGGAATCAGAGAAGGAGGCCGTGGAGAAGTTAGGCATCTTGGTCTCTCCAGATAATAGACCTCCTCTTGCCTTGATAAAGGCAGTGTCTCCTGGGAGGTTGATGCCATGGTGGTTGGTTAGGCACATGGACCCTGGGCTCTGCTACCTACTGGTGTGTGACTTGTGGGCAGATTACTTCGTTTCCTGATCTATATGGTGGAAATAAGTGAAAGTGAAAGTGTCAGTCGCTCAGTCGTCTCCGACTCTTTGAGAACCGCTTGGACTGTGTCCTCTGTCCATGGAATTCTCCAGGCAAGAATACTGGAGTTGGTTGCCATTCCCTTCTCCATGGGATTTTACTGACCCAGGGATCGAACCCAGGTCTCCTGTACTGCCGGCACATTTGTTACCGTCTGATTCACCAAGGAAGCCCCTGAAGAAAAATTTTTAGAGGATTAAATGAGTAAATCACTTTGAAAGTGCTTGGCACGTGGGAAATGTTATAAAGTGTTTGATAAATAGACATAGAAATCAATCAGTGCATGTGCCCTGCATTTGTGATGTGTCTGCCTCTGAATTTACTCATCTACCGGCCAGTTAATCTGAAATCCAAAATTAGTTTGTTTGGACCTAAATAATTTATTCTTCTGAAAACTCTGGTGGTTCCAGTGTAACAGTGCAAATATCTGACTTCTTGAAGGTTTTCCAGATTATTTACTAGATTATTATTGTTGTTGTTATTATTATTATACTGGCTATTAATTTGATGTACCTCTGACTTTGATGTACTTTGTTTCTTCCACACTTGATGTGTTTTAAAATTGTTCCTAATAACCTCACTGCATGTAACTTTCTCTTCTTTCTCCCTCTCTCTTGTTTTCTTCAGATTTTCTTCCCCAGAATCATTCTTATAAAGTTCTGGAATGCTCTTTTAGTTGCACCCCCGCATTTTGGTCAGTTTTTGGCATGTTACTTTTAATCAGACTACTTTTTTCATCCATCTGTAGAAATTGGCAAGATTTTCAACTCTTCTCCATTATGGTCAGGAATACGACCTCGCTGTCTTTTTCTTCTTCCTTTTGCATTTTCCCAAGTAAATGTCTTGAACCACTGATTAGATCTATGTGCCCACAATAACATAAGCAGGCATGAAGCTTAAATCTGATTTAAAGCAGTATCAGTCTGTTACTCCATTAAAGTCCTTCAGAGTCTAGATTAAAATAGAACAGTATTAAGAGCGTGAGTTTGTCATGAAATCTCTAACACTTGTTGAGCCAGACATCGTGTGTGTTCATTTTTAAATAACTGGGTGGATCACTTTTTTATTTATTATGAACACAAACATTGATGCTAACAACTGACATGTGAAAGGAAAACAGGCGATAGTGATGAAAACCATTTAATGATTAGTGAGGAAACAAATATTGTTTAATGAAAATAAAAACCATGTCTAAAGGGCCTAATGCTGACTTTTGGAAATATAACCATGTTGCGGTCTGTTGTGTACCCTCTGTCCTGTACAGTAGATATTGTTTAAAATTGCTTGGGAACTGGAGCTTGCAATTGTGAGCCTGGAATGTCCTGCAGATAATTAAGTTGTGGTCAGGCTTTGGAAAAATAAAAAGTTCTCGAACTATGATTTTATAAACATGCTACAATAACATTTCTTTATATTTAACAGTTTCTTATAGAAACTGATACTCTCATGAGGCATTGATTAAAGGTAAAACATCAAGAAAGAAAAAATATTAAATTAAAACTTCACTTAGGATGTTGACAGTTGGCTTGTAATATTAAACAGATGTGTATGTTTCTGGGGATATTCTTCTTTCTGAACTGAATTGCTAAGTTGTATTTTTTTTTTAAATGACAACTACAAATTTTTGATCAGTTAATAATTTTAAATTCCCTTTCTACAATCTTCTGTATTCTAACTTCATCTGTAGTTTGAGGCCTCTCAGTGATATAATGATTGGTGAAACCTTTGCTGCCTCTTCTGAAGTCTTTCCTTTTCTTTCTTTCTTCATCATCCCCAGCCTCTCGTCTTAAAGCTTAACTGGGCTCTTCTGATTTGATCATGCATTCTTGGAGATTGATTCCTTGAAATAATTTTAGGATCACTGAGTGGAATTCTACCCTTTTAGATTTATGTCTGCAGTTTACTTCTATATACGTCTCATGTTGGCATTTGCATGCACAGGTTGACCTACATTGTGGTATTGTATTTGTGTGGTCAGTCGTGAAGGCTTCATGCATGATACGTCTATGGAGCCAGCCACGCAGATCCGGCCGTACCCCCGTGTTGTGGGGCCAACGACATGTCAGTGAGGGGACCTGAAGGAAACAAGGCCATGGAGCGAAATGAGATACAGTACTCTCCTCTTGTTGCTTACAAGGATTTCACCGCATAACCTAGAATGTAGTAGGGGCAGTGGAGGGGTGGGGTGAGGTGAAAGGCTGGATTGGGTAGGTGGGTGGACTTTGGTAAATGGAGGAGGAGTCAGGTCAGATTTTGCAGGATGAGGTGAAGATGTTTTGTATCTTCAAAGCTTCTTCATATCTATTTGCAAGACTAGATAAATTGTTCATTTTGTTTGAGCCGATGAAATTTTTTAGTTCTGAAGATCATTTTAATTGTTAAGTCTGACATGTGGACAGCTTAAGTTTTCTGAAAGATACATGTCACAGGGCAGGAGTCTCTGATTAACCTGGAGAAAGTCTAGTTGGTTTGGGTAGAATTATTTATCTTGGAACTATGTGTTGTTTGCACAGTCTTCTTTTTGGAATCAATGTTTTTTCTTTGCAGATTCCATTTGGGAAGCTCTGCTTTGGGGCCTAGTATTTGGAAGGCATTTCCAATAAACACAAAGGCTCACTAGACTGTCTGAACAAATATAATGACATATTTTAGCATACAAAACTTTAACCTCAAAAATAGTGATTTTAGCTTTAATAGCAAACTATTTAAACATGAGACTGTTTGTTCTCAATATCTAACTGTAAATCATTTTTAAATGTTCTATTTGTTAAAGTTTGATTTAGAAGCAATAATTTTCTTCTTATAAAAAAGTGCATTTTTATATGAAAGGATTTGACAAGTATGTGTTTGAGGTGTTCACCTTTTGTTTTTTGGATCGCTGTTTTGGAAGTATTATTTTCTATTTTGTGTGTAGAAGAAAGGAGAGCAAATTTCTGTGTTTGATGTCTTAGCAGATTTAATTGAATCATTGCCGTATTCTCCTAGAAATTTGTGATGCTAGTTAACAGTACCCTTTTGGAAAGAGTTGGGAACTTTGAGCTATATGCACAAGTACTATATAAATTTAGCATAATTTGTTATTCTCGAGCCATCTTTTTTATCGTAAGACTCTGAAAAGCAGTAAAACGTATCTGTTAAGGTTTCTATCAGTTAGCTTGTTTCAGAGCTTTGTATTATTTCATTCCAATTCTCTTCCAATATTTTTCTGTGAAGGAGAGTTGTAAATATTTTAAATAGTTCTGTCTAACCAGAATTAATACCACCAGATATAAGTAGAAAATGCTATTTCATTTTACCATTCTTACTGCATCACAAGCTAACTCTCTGTAAATGATATTCTTTTATAGATATTTTGGCCTGGCTCGCCGCTCCTAATTTCAGTATTATGCCTGACTTAGCAATAAGCTGCTATGATCAGCTACAGTGAATTGTATTAGGCAGGCTTTATTTTCTGTGGCAGTGTGGTATTGCAGTTTCTCCACCCCTGAGGTAGAAAAGCATGGTCTTCATATTGTTTTTCAGTTGTAATGTTTAATAACTCTGTCTTAGGAAAAAGGAAAATGGGAAGCTTTTCAAGATAGGTGATGATGAAAGAATTATACCGTTTGAATTCCTTCCATCTTTTAAACATTTCATTCGATCACCCCTTTTTCTCTGTATAATGATTGGATCTTCTCAGCCGTTTCACAGATAATGAATTTGGTTCTGTTTGGGAGACAAAGTACATTGCTAGTGTTTGCAGCCTTCATTCTCTTAACTGTGAAGTTACTGATTGGGAAATGGAAGACCCTCATTGGTCCCTAGTGGTCTGAAATGAGAAATGCATCTCTGGAAAATTTCATTTGAACTTTCCGCAAAGCTTAACATTTCATCAGAAACAAAAATGTTAATAATTTTAGGTAGGTTGATTGGCTTATTTATAGTGTTCTTTGAGCTATAGTTGTAGTTACTTATTTTCTTAATCTCACTGAAAATAGATGAACTACATACAAAAACTTGGGAACTGAATTAGCACCTGCATTTCAAGCCACTTAGGAAATGGAGGAAAACTCTGTAAACGCTTGTGTAAGTGCTAGATTGAGAAGAATCTGTCAGAAGCTTTCTCTTTGTCATTTCTTTGTTAGCTTTATCATGCTTAATTTTCATGAAAATAATGTGTTTGTTACTGTGGTCACACCGTGATTTAGCTTTGGCTTATGTATGATATTTTATTGTCCCTGTCCTGGAAAATTATAGCAGTTTTTATGAGGAGTGGTTTGTGGGTTCACACAACCCACTTGGAGTGCCATTCACTATAATCTTTTCTAAAAGGACCATAAAACATCATGTAAATTGTTTAAAAAGGAAAAGGCCTTTTTTGAGAAAGGCTAAGAAGAAGACTTTCCAGGCTTTGTTTCTTATAGTTAGCTTCGTGATTTTAGGCTCAGTTTATTTACAGCATTAATGTTAGAAAATAAAGTGCACGAGTCTGTGAGTAAAGATGGGTGTGAGCTAGGGCTGGGCTGAAACCGGGTGTTGATGCCGAATAATGTGTACCAAATACATTATAAGATTTTAAAATGTGTTTCATGTGACTTTGGAAATGAAATTAAGGAAGAAAGGAAAAGAGAGAGGGAGGAAGGAAGCAGGGAGGGGAGGAAGGACGGAATTAACTCACCGCATGTACATCTTTTTAAAAAAAACCCTTGTGTTCTCTTAAGTAGCTGTGTGTCTGTGGTCGACATTAAGGCATAGTTTTTGGTAACCAGTCTTGTGAAACGCATATTTAATTTCACAAACAGATTTACCTAGAGAAACTTCCCTCCTTGGCAGTTTCACCATTTCGGTTGGCTTGTTGCACTCAATTTATATACACCCTTACGAAGAAAGCGTAGAGCAGCACAGTAACAGGGCCAAAGTTCTGTCATGGTTTTCTGTACAAATGCCTTATGCCGATATTATCTTGGTTTTGTGTATGAGCTCGATGGAGAGCAAGGACGGAAATTGTTAATAGTTTTCTACAGCATTTACATGGTACTCTGAGCTTCTAGTCACTTAATACAGATATATCTTATGTTTAGGAAATTTTGGTAAGAAAATCCATACATATGTGAAATATAAAATAGAGGCAGCTGTTCATTTTGCATGAAGATAGAACAAATATAGAATAGATTTAATTTAAAAAACCACTTCCTTAGTACATGTGAGGTTGTTATAGTTGCAACAGTATTTATGGGAACACTTATAAATGAAATGATGATTACTGTGTTCATGTAAATAGTCACATAAACATTTGCTTCTGAAAAATTTTCTGTTTATATTAGTGTGTTTTAAAAAACCCAAGATTATCTGGGTGGTTTAGAAACTCCTTGGTTTTGTGACAAGAGGAGGTTGTAAGTAGATTATATTTATGCATCTTGAAGAGAGCATCAGAAAATTGCTAAATTCTCTTGAACATGGCTGTAAATTTTCTGTAAGTATAAATACTTCCTATTTGCATGTATAATTTCATGAAGAATATCAACTTAGGTTTTATTAGGTGACTGTAAATTCTTCTTTTCCATGTGTGTTAAAACATACACAAAACCAACTTCCTAAAACATGTCAAAACTATTTGGAATTATTTCTTATTCTACCCTCTTTTTTTAAATTTTTCTATTATTGAGGTGTTTCTATACTATCTAGGCTACAGAGTAGCCAACTAAAATGAGTTTGGGAAATAGAAAATGAAGGAGATTTTAATAAGAAACAGGAGAATCTAATGTGATACCGTGCAAGGTGGGAACTAGATGAAGGCTGTCCTGACAGGCCTGTAGCCTTGCTGCCGCTGCCACAGGACTGCCCTCGGCCTTCCAGCTCTTGTCGGGACTGGGCCTCCTGTGGTGGACTTGGGAGCCCCCGTGACCGAGTCTTTAGCCTGAGAATCTATCTTCTGTGGTTCAGTGCACTAAGCAAGGAGGACTTTTTGTGGCATTTTAACTGAAGCTATTGGTTATGCCACAAATTTTATAATTAAAAACTTTGTGTCTAGCTCTATTGACTAAATTGTTTTAACATGAGATGGTTGGGAATAGGATAGGCAGGACGCTGAAAGGACCAAATACCGGCTTCTCCAAGTTAGAGATTATTTTCCTCTGAGAATTGATGATATATTGCTATATCATGGCATCATTATTATCGTAAGTGATATAGATTTGCTATCTTTAGGAGTTTTCTTTTTTTAGATTAGGAAATCGTTTTTCCTTGTGTGTGTGTGTTTGCACAGACAATACACTTCCTAGTCATTTGCAGTTATTAAAATAAAAATGTGTAAGAAGAGGCGCGTGTGTGTTATCTTGTTTTCCAAATTACTCAGTTGGAAGGAATCTAAACTTTGCTTACAGCTTTATCCAGAATGTAGAAGTCCTTGTTTCTGTTTTTCACTTGAATCAGAAAATATTTTTCATGGACTTTAGATGAAAGTAAACTATTTGTTATTAAATAGCTAATTTTTCTTTTTTCTTACGTGAAAATCCTCATCAATATGACCAATTCTTGTCAGAGAAGGGGCACAATTTTTTCATTTTTTCCCCCAAAACTGCAACTTCAGAAAATATGTAAGAGATGTAGCAATTAACCTACATGCACATTTATAATACTAGAAAATGGGCAGCTAGTTACATCAAAGACAGGATCTGATAGGCCCAAATTGCTTAAAACATCACAGTTATTGAAGATCTACCCTAGGGAATTTGAGAAACCATTTAACAGATGAAAGTACATTTTGAAAAGTCTGACCTTACAGGCAATCATAAAATGAATCAAAACAGTGCTTTTTTCCCCCTGAAATGTACAGAGCCCATCTGTGTCTAATCCAGTAATTATAGACTGTGTTCAATTACCTTTTCAAACTTGGAGCAGACTGGAGACTAGGCAGTGAACAAACATAGGGTTTTGTCTAGACCTCAATTGACCACAGTCTAAAACTTGAATTTATATCTAATTTTATTTTTTGTTTGGTTTGATAGTTCTTAAAGGATTCATTTTTGCTACTTGGTGTTCTACTTTCTTAGATTTGAGATATTGCCTTTTCTCATCACAAAAGCTTGTGTACCATCGATAGCTTATGCTATAGTCAGATATGTGTTTTCTGAATACTTTTGTCTGGAAATTAATAATTTGCACTAGAGATAAGACTGCATGGGGTTGGGGGAGAGAGTTATACTCGTGAGTAGTATTTTTTAAAAGTAGCCGTTAAAATGTTGCTGCTGACTTTTTGTGCTAGGAAAAGATAATTTATTTTCCTCTTAAACTTAGAAAACTATAGTTGAGATCATTTTAAATTGCTTTATACAATTAGTAAGATGTTTTAAAAAATACATGTAAACTGCTAAAATCTGTCTCTCTTTTATCAAAGTTATTTTACAATTGTTTTTCTCTTTATACATTTTTATTGCATTTGCCATTAGGCAGGTATCTATTATAAGACGTTGTATGGATTTCAAAATCCCTTCAGACCATTTCTTTTCAAGTCAGTTTTATCATTTGATGAATCTTTGTGTGAGAATTAACCACGAGCTGCCACAGCTGGTTCAAAATATTCAAATTTTATCCAGTAATTTTGGCACTTAAAGGTTTTCGTAAAACACAAGACAAACAAAAGATCACCACAGGTTTTAGAATGCTTACGCAATAGTCAAAGCTCTTTCCAACCACACCCCCCCTTGCCGCCCCATTATTTAGTATTCAAGTCATTCACATTCCAGTTAGCATTGGAAACCAATGCTCTGAGGTATTTATTGGAGTCATCATTGCATATTGTATCGTGAATTTTTCTAAAAACTTTATGACCATTCTTAGTGTGGGTTTTTTTTTTTAAGTTCATTTAGGTCTTACCATTCTTGGGATGTTTTTAAAGATTCTGTCATAGGGGAGGGAAGTAGTTTTATTTGGTTGCATGAATGAACTTTCTGAGAATTATATAGGAAAATGAAACTTGAAGAGAATTTCAAATACCGTATGCTTAATAATTCCGTAAGACATTTACTCAGTTACTGTAGAACAGTGTGATATCTTTTACCTTCTTCCAGTCCCCATGCTTCTTAGGGTCCTCACAGAGAAGGTTAAAGATTAGTCTTTCTAAGTAGGAACTTAACAGAGATACTCTTTGGATCCTGTCTCATTCTCTCCCTGATCTGATCCTACTTAAAAATGTTCCTATTTCCACCCAGATTTTCCTAGACCAGCACTCCCTCCTAGTTTCTGCTTCCTTAGGTGCTGTTTGGGCCACTGAAGTGCCCTCCTTCGTGGCATGAGCCTGACTTGGATTTTTGTGTTTGTTTACTAACCTGTTTAATGCCGCTCCCACTGGACTGTAAGCTCTTTCAGATCAAAGGCTGAATGTGTGCTATGTTTTGTTGCCTCCCAGCACCCAAGCACAGTGTTGCCTGCGGCAGACATTCGCTTCTTGTTGGCTGAATAACGGGTGAATGCACCGTCTGCCTCACTTTCATCCCATTCTCCCTGACTTAGTCACCATATCCACACTCTTTCTCAGATCATCCAAGCCTCTCTTAACCCAGTGTTAGTCTTCTCTCCTTTTCTTTTTGTGTCATTTCCACATATAGATCTTATTTCTTTTAGCAAATAATTCTGGCTACACCGGTGCCCTGCCCTGAAAAACTCCTCATCATTTTCCTTTCAGCCAACCAATTACTCTTCTTTTTACAAGGTGATCCACTCCTCAGAAACACTATTGCTCCAAGTTACACCTCCTCTTATATACTTGTACTTGCCTGGTATTTACACTTGATTGAACATAGCCTTGGAAAAGTTATTTTTATGGTTGAGGACATTTCTTTATGATCTGTTGATACAGAGCAGTTAGTCTGTGTTGGGCTGTGTTGTTATGGGGCCCACATGAGGTCTAAGTGTGAATAATACCTAGTATTTCTTTACAGCGCTCCAGTTTACTGGTTGTTTTCACTCAATTCTCACAATCCTTTTAGGAAGTCCTCCCTGTTTCAGAGATGCGAGTCAGAGACATAAGCTTCAGAGAGCCCAGGTTGACTCATAAGCCCCAAAGCTGCAGGACAAGGATTCGGATCAGGGTTGTGTCACTCTGTAAACTCTTTCTGGAACATCAAGATTATTTGAAAATATGTTCTATCTTTACAGACATTCTTTACACATAGGAAACTGTTGGTTTGTTCACTGACTGAGTTGATGCAGCCCATAGTTGTGTCTGTTGTATTACTTACTGAGCTCACTGCAGGCAGGTGACTGTTTGTCTCCCTGACTTTTGCTTCTTAAGGGCGCTGGCCACATCTTATTCTGTTTTCAGTCCACAATGTGTAGTCATAGTAGAAATGCAAAGAACATTTGTTGATTGAATATAGAGTATCAGGGCTTCCCTGGTAGCTCAGAGGTAAAGGATCCACGTGCAGTGCAGGAGTTGCAGGAAATGCAGGTTCGATCCCTGGGTCAGGAAGATCTCCTGGAGGAGGGCGTGGCAGCCCACTCCAGTATTCTTGCCTGGAGAATCCCGTGGACAGAGGAGCCTGGTGGGCTGCAGTCCATAGAGTCGCAAAGAGTTGGACACGACTGAAGTAATGTAGCGTGCGTAGTGTATCAAGTGAGAGAAATGCAATCAAAAATAAATCCTTAACTGACATAGATAATATCTAAAACATTCTGCTACAAAGGCAGTACGGCATAGTGGTGAACACCAGAGAGGCTAGAACCAGTCTGCCCAGATTTCAAGCGCTGGCTGTGGCACTTTCTCGCTATGTGATCCAGGCAAATTACTTTGCCTCTGTGCGCATCAATTTTCTCATCTGAAATTATATAATTATAATTATAGGGGATTATAATCCTACCTGCCTTGTAGGGATGTTTATACACACACACACACACACACATTCAGAATAGTATCTGACTCATAGTAATGCTCAATAAATGTTAGCTTTAAAGAGACTACATAGGACCACTGGTGATAGGCATTCATAAACAAATATAAATATAATACAAATATAAATATAATTGAGATTGTTGTGTGTGTGTTAGTCACTCAATCCTGTCTGACTCTTTGCGACCCCATGGACTGTAGTCCTCCCTAGACTCCTCTGTCTATGGGATTCTCCAGGCAAGAATACAGGAGCGGGTTTCCATTTCCTTCTCATATCAGTAAAAATAGTGGAAAACTCTTAAAGAGCTGCTGCGTAATTTGAGCAGCTCATATTGCGTGAAGGCAGCTTGAGAATGCTGAGTGGAGGAGCCGAGCATTGGTGTGCCGGAGAATGTTCACGCAGCAAAGCATGCCCAGCGTTGTCTGTACACTCTGCCACATGGATGTGTATGATGTTTGCATATTCCGCATGTCAAGTTCAGAGGAGAAGGGTGCTAGGTGCTCCTTTAGACAGGAGCTAAGGACAATGCCTGGGCCATGCCCTCAGAGAGTAAAGGATATGGATCAGAATATCCTGGTTCCCGAGGAGGAGAGAATTTTGATTAAATAATTGGTTAAGTATCATGCAACAGAGGGAAGACCAGGAGGGTTGTCTGTATTAATTGGTTATCATGTAGAGAATAGTTTCGTTGAAGACTTAGTTGAGAGAAGCCAGGTCAGAGAGCTTAAGAATAAATAAACCAGTGTCTTGAAAAATCAGGGCAAAGTGAACCATCCATTCAGGGTTCTTAGTATTGAAAGACAGGAGTGAAAGAGCTTTAAAAGGTCATAGAAATCATATCTAACTCTGAAACTCTTCTGAAAGAACTTTGTTTTTACTCTAATATTTTAAAAATGAGAACAATGATAGGATGAATTTCACTCACAAAGTTTACTTTGCATTCAAACTGCACTGTCTGTTGCTGTGTTCGACAAATTGATTGCTTAACTTATGATAATGTTTATGCAACTGCTTTCCTCATCTGCAGTGAAAAGACTGAGAAACGTTTCTTTGATTTGTGTACGATACAAGTCCTCCTGACTTGTAGAGAAGCCTTGAAGCCTTTCCTTGACCACTCAGTAAAGAGTTCCTGAGCACTTTCAAGGTGCTGCTCGAAGCAGAGACGTGATAATGGACAACTCCTGGCCTCATGGACCGTGAGGGCTGAGGGCTGACCATGGCTCCTTTGATCATCATGTCTCCGTCAGGCCCCTTCTCTCCCTCAGTGGAAGCTGGAATCTCACAGTTTTCCCTCAAGTAGTGAACTCTTACGTATCTGGATGGTTTTCTTCCAGGTCCTCGATGTTTTCATCATAGCTCTGCCCTCAGATTGACATTAAAAAGAAAAAAATTTATGTCATTTATAAAAGCAATGCTTGAACACCCGTGTTTTCTAAGAAAAGATAGAAGTTTATGGTTGTCTCATTGTAGCCAACCGGCGTGGTGTTACTGTGCTAACAAGGAGACACCGCAGACCTCGGGCTTTGTCGTGAGTGCTGGGGTACTTTTTACTCATCAGAGGATTAAGAATCTCCTCAGTTATTCCTTTCTGTTGGATGCCTGTTATAAAATGTAGAAATGTGATTTTTTTATTGACCTTGGAATTTTTAGAGATTTTCAAGGTGCCATGTTTAAGTAATCTACTGATGGACTTTGAAAATATTAATATCAGCATTCCTGTGTTCTGCTGGCAAATGTAGCCCCTAAAGTCAGCTCTAACACAGTAAGATTCAGGAACTGAGGAGAGAGGTCCCATCTCCCAGAAAGCTGACTCTGCAGGTTGAAGTCCCCCACACTCCTCTGTCGCTTCAACGTTTTTCTCTGTCCTTCCTTTGATTAGATTGGCCTGTGGCTCTATGCAGGGTTGCTTTTTCTAGGGTAATGTTGCGGTCAGGTCTTTGAGCCTAGTTTCTATGAGATCACAGCTGAATGGGAGGCCCTGAGAGGTCTGGCGTGCCTACAGCTGGGATTTGGCATCTAGGTTCTTTCTGATATTACTGTCAAGGTGCAAGTGCTTCTGAATTAACATGGAATGTAATTTCCGGGATTTGCTAATGGGAGAACTAGGGAAAGGTTTCCTGTCTCCTATCTCCTCTTAGTCTTTGGGAAACTTCTAAAAAATTTTAAACTTACGCTGAGTCCTTCCTTAAATTTTGAGTTGAATGCATTCATGTCCATTTGATGTGTATATTATCATATTCTTGGATTTTATTCTTGAACAGAGTTGGAAAGTTTCAAGGCAAACATTTGGTTTTCTGTTAGCCCACAAATTGGGCAATGGTTGTTCAATTACGGTCTGCCGTTGACTTAGGCAGTCACATGTTAAAAGTATATTTTGCTAGTAACCCACAAAGCATACCAACTGTCAGTCCTTTGTCATGTCTGCCTGTGGGCAGTAATCTTACAGCAGTAGTAATATTCCAGAATTTCATCTGTGGATTACTTAAATGTGTCATCTTAGAAACTCACTTTAAAATGCATTAGTGACAAAATAGCCAGGCATAGATGTTGTGCCTGCCCACCTACCTAAAAATTCTACTGATCTCCTGGTGGATCAGATGCTTCCCAGAATACTCAGCTCACAAACGTGCCCAAGTGTAGTAAAGGAAACCTATTCACTATAATGAGGAAATATTAATTTGCTGACTGTTTGCCCTGTGATAATGCTTATTATTCATTATTAAGTGGTTGTGGTGGATGCCTGGTTTGTTTCTTTGTTTTTTGTTCCCAAACCACTCTTCTATCAACAACAGCACCTTCCTCCTTTTGGAAGCTGATACTGCCTCTGACTTCAAACGTAGTTTCAGCAGAAGCTGCTATACTTCCATGTAACATCCTCCATCCTTCAGGTCACACACCATGGCAGGGATCAGGCTCCATCCAGTCAGGACAGGAAGACTCATTCCCTAAGATTTCCTGGGCTTCCCTGGTGGCTCAGTGGTAAAGAATCTGCCTGCAGTGCAGGAGATGAAGGTTCAATCCTTGGGTCAGGAACATCCCCTGGAGAAAGAAATGGCAACCCACTCCAGTATTCTTGCCTGGGAAATCCCACAGACAGAGGAGTCTGGCAAGCTACAGTCCCTGGGGTCGCAAAGACTCAGACATGACTGAGCAATTAAAACAACAACAAACATTTCTTAAAAATTGGATTTTGAGAAAAGAGTCATTCTTTGTCCAGAGGCCTGAATTTTAACAAATAAAAGGAGCTGTTGACCATGTTCCCATTGCTGAATTGCAGTGAGAGAATTAAAGCTGAAATACAGAGGGGAAAAGGGGTTAGAAATCAAGGGAGCTCTCGAGGGATTTTTTTTTTTAATTAAAAAACTAATTTATTTTTAATTGAAGTATACTTTATTTATAATATTAATTTCAGATATACAACACAGTGATTTGATATCGTTATAGATTTCACATCATACAGTTTTTATAATATTATTGACTGTATTCCCTGTCCTGTACATTGCATCCCTGGCTTCTTTATTTTATAATTGGTGCGTAGTTTGCACCTCTCAATCTCCCTCACCTATTTCACCCCTACCCGCCTCCTGCCTGTTCTCTGTATCTGTGAGTCTGTTTCTTTTTCATTGTATTTGTTTGTTTTGTTTTTTAGATTCCACCTATAAGTGGAAATATATAGTATTTGTTTTTCTGTCAGACTTATTTCACTTAGCATGAGATACCCTTTAGGTACATCTGTGATGACACAGATGGCAAGATTTCATTCTTTTTTATAATTGAGTATTATTCCATTGTGTGTAGGTATGTATCACATCTTTATTTATTCATCTGTTGGTGGGTGCACTTAGGTTGCTTCCATGTCTTGGCTATTATAAATAATGCTGCAGTGAACATCGGGACGCATATGTCTTTTTGAATACTGTTTTGTTTTCTTTGGATAAATACCCAGAAGTGAATTGTTGGAGTATATGGTAGTTTTATTTTTAATTTTTTGAGGAACCTCCATACTATTTTTCACAGTGACTGCAACCAATTTACATCCCCATCAGACATGCCTGAGGGTTCCCTTTTCTCCACATCCTTAGGGACACTTGTTATTTCTTGTCTTTTTGATGACAGTCATTTTGACTGGTGTGAGGTGACGTCTTACTGGGGTTTGCTTGTCATTTCCCTGATAATGAGCATCATTCCATCCCCAAACAGAAGAATACACATTCCTTTCAAGTGCACACAGAACCTTCCCCAGGATAGATCACACTTTGGGCCACAGAAGTCTCAATAAATTTAAGAAGAAAGAATCCGTTTCAAGCATTTTTCTGACCACAACGGCATGAGACTAGAAATCAGTTATAGGAAGACAATTGGAATAAACACAGATACATGGAGACTAAGCAACATGCCACCAGAAGCACCAGTGAGTCAACAAAGAAATCAAAGAGGAGGTCACAGAGTAGCTTGAGGCAAATGAAAGTGGAAACACAGCTTTCCAAAATCTGTGGGGTGCAGCAAAAGCAGTTCTAAGAGGGAAGTTTATAGCAACACAGACCTTATTTCAAGAAACAAGGAAAGTCTCAAATGAACAACCTAACTTTACACCTAGAGGGACTAGAAAAAGAACAAAGTAAACCCCAAGTCAGTAGAAGGAAAGAAATAATAAAGATCCGAGCGAAAATAAATGAAATAGACACCAAAACAAACAATAGAAAAGATTGGTTAAACTATGAGCTGGTTTTTTTTTTTCCCTTTTGTTTTGGTGGTGTTTTTTCGTTTTTGTTTTTTTTAAGATAAGCAGAATCGATAAACCTTCAGGCAGACTCACAGAAAAGTTTTTAAATACCTGCTTCCAGTTGTCTCAGAGGGCCAGCTGTAGCTTTGCCTTTCCTGTGTCTTGACATTAAATGGTTGTCCTTAACTGGTGGCAATTCAGCCTCCTGGGGATATTTGGCATGTCTAGAGATGTTGCTTGGGGGATGCTGCTAAACTGTCCTACAATGTACAGGACAGCTCCTACTCCCCAGATAATTTCCCTACCTCAAAGAGTTATCTGGCTCAAAATGTCAGTAGAGCTTAGGGTGATAAACCCTGAATTTTAATCCTTCTTTCAAACATGTTGGATAACATTGGTATCCATTCAGTCCCCACTCCCCATTTGTGGAGCACTAGCTAGAACTAGTTTCTGTTCAAGAGACCCTTAGCTAATCTTGGGGTATATGTGAACTAATTGTGAGTGTTGTTTGCTATCGGTACACATTTTAGTCCCATATTTTAAGATTTTTCGATACTCAGGTGACCTGATGAACCCCATCACTCAGATTTAGGAGGACTGTTGATTCACCTACCACAGGGGTTCAGATGGACACTTACATCCTCTCTTGTGTACCCAAGCAACATATATTCTAAACTTGAAAACTTTTGATGCATAACCTATTCATATAAATTGCTGCTAGGATTGCATGAAAATTATGCTGTCCTCCCTACGATTCCTTTTGAGATTTATATTCAGCCCATGGAAGGGATGAGATATCCATTCTTAGGAGTAACTGTGTGGAACGAAACACTGTCTTATAAGGGCCTCGATCATGATTGTTGAGGACAGGGAGCCACAGCATCTGTATTAGCATGGGCTGGGCAAGCGAAGTTCCCTCTCTGAAACTACTGCAAAGGAAGGTACCTCCGATTCATCTTCAGACTCATATACAGGAGTTTCTCAATGACAACTCGATGAAAAGAATGTTAGTAATGACTTCACAGCGAGAATTCACAGTCCTCCAGTTCATCTTGGAGATCAGGAATCAGACTTAATATTTCTTACATTTTTCACTAAATCTTTCTTTGACTAATGTCTTCTAAAAACTGAGACTAGGAATTCGCCCTCAGTTTCTTTCTCCTTGGCCTCCCTCATTGCTCTGGTTAAGCTGGGGTTGAACTGCAGAGCATTTTGTGAGGCGGGTTTCTCTGTCTCTCTCCGTTCCCACTCTTCCTGGCACATAGTTGACTCATTAAATGTTTGCTTGAAGAACAGTGCATATCTGGTTTTAAATTCTGCTAACTTCTGAATTTTTATTTCCAGCTCAGACTTCTCTTCGGGCACCACGTTCTGCTGCCTGCTTGACATGTTTGCTCAGAGGTCCGGCAGACCCTTGGTGTCCTTGCTCTTCATCGCGAATGCTAGGTCTGCCCCTGTCTTACTCCTGTCTTAGGGGCTTTGTCCTTGTTCTCTCTACTTGTAGTGCTTTCCCCCAGAATATCTGTCAGGAGAACTCTTAGCTCCCCTCCTTTAAGCATGTCCTTATATGTCATCTTGTCAATGAGGCCATCCTAACCCCTCTATACATATCTGGTTTTAAATTCTGCTAACTTCTGAATTTTTATTTCCAGCTCAGACTTCTCTTCGGGCACCACGTTCTGCTGCCTGCTTGACATGTTTGCTCAGAGGTCCGGCAGACCCTTGGTGTCCTTGCTCTTCATCGTGAATGCTAGGTCTGCCCCTGTCTTACTCCTGTCTTAGGGGCTTTGTCCTTGTTCTCTCTACTTGTAGTGCTTTCCCCCAGAATATCTGTCAGGAGAACTCTTAGCTCCCCTCCTTTAAGCATGTCCTTATATGTCATCTTGTCAATGAGGCCATCCTAACCCCTCTATTTAAAAATTGTAATTCACCTCTTCCCACACAGTCTACCTAGATTTCCCTTCTTTTACTCTAGTTTTTCTTGTTTTTCCCCATAACACTCATCACCGTCTGATATACTTTACTGGGGCTTCCCAGGTGGCTCAGGGGTAAAGAATTTGCCTGCAAGTGCAGGAGACAAGGGTTTGATCCCTGGATCGGGAAGATCCCCTGGAGAAGAAAATGGCAACCCACTCCAGTATTCTTGCCTGGAAAATCCCATGGACAGAGGAGCCTGGCATGCTGCAGTCCATGGGGTCGCAAATGAGTTGGGCACTACTCAGTGACTAAACAACTAATATACTTTATTGACAAACTTATTTCTATATGTTATTTTTAATGTATTTATTGTTTATTATCTGTTTAGACTCTGGCTCAATTGTAAGCAGAACCAAGCTCATTCAAAGGGGATCTTTTGACTCCCAAGTTTAATTCAGTGTTTGTTACAAACCAGCTTCTTTGTTTTGACTTCACAAGGGCCCTGATGTTTCTGGTCTCCTGAAGTGTTGGGCTTAGTCTTTGTTTCAAAGTAATTAATTTTGTATATGTGCTGTGCTGTGCTTAATTCGCTCAGTCATGTCTGACTCTCTGTGACTCCATGGACTGCAACCGCCAGGCTCCTCTGTCTGTGGGGATTCTCCAGGCAAGAATAATGGAGTGGGTTACCATGCCCTCCTCCAGGGCTCTTCCCAACCCAGGGATCAAACCCAGGTCTCCTGAGTTGCTGGCAGATTCTTTACCATTTGAGCCACTAGGGAAGCCTATATAACCTACATAATTAAAGTGGACATTTGTTTCTGACTGCAACACCAAAACCTCTTGGATTTTCACCGAATTTGGAGACTGTGTTTGGGATGATAGAGATTAAAGCGTCTGCCTCCCATGCGGGAGACCTGGGTTTGATCCCTGGGTTGGGAAGATCCCTTGGAGAAGGAAATGGTAACCCACTCCAGTATTCTTGCCTGGAAAATCCCATGGACGGAGAAGCCTGGTAGGCTACAGTCCACAGGGTTGCAAAGACTCGGACGTGACTGAGCGACTTCACTATACTCTACTACACTAAAGGGCGATACAGGCCATGTAGCATAAATGAGCGACTTCACTATACTCTACTACACTAAAGGGAGATACAGGCCATGTAGCATAAATGAGAGGTGAGAACGTGCAGTCAGAAGAGGCAGTTTTCTTCCAGAGTTGCTTCAGTGGAGAACGGAGAGATCCCAATGACAGACTCTTCAGACACCATGAACATACAGAAAACAAGAACAAAGACCACGGTGGTTTGGGATTTGAGCCCCAAGTTGAAAGTCCTGGAAGCAGGTGATTTTCACTTGAGCATTTCTGCACCTTATAGTCTAGAAGGCATGTCACCTGTGACACATTTATTTGATAATAATTCATAATTCTCCTAAGTAGTCATGGGAGGCCAGCTAGTATTTAAATTAAAAAACACCCCCCATTTGGACTTCTATATCTGTGTTCAGATGGCCAAAGTTGTTTGTTCTAGGGTCGGCTCTCTGGCATGGTGGCTGATAGACGGGAAGTGAAGTGAAGTGAAGTCGCCCAGTCGTGTCCGACTCTTTGTGACCCCATGGACTGTAGCCTACCAGGCTCCTCAGTCCACAGAATTTTCATGCAAGAGTACTGGAGTGGTTTGCCATTTCCTTCTCCGGGGGATCTTCCCAACCCAGGGATCGAACCCGGGTCTCCCTCACTGCAGGCAGACGCTTTACTGTCTGAGCCACCAATGCTTACTTTGGGGACTGGAGCATAATGTGCTAGGAGAGTCTGTGTATCTTTCTAGTTGCCTTTTTTTTTCTTAATTTTAGTTTAATATTAACATACAATAAATTTGACTAGAACACGTGTATACCTGTGGCGGATTCATGTTGATGTATGGCAAAACCAATACAATATTGTAAAGTAATTAACCTCCAATTAAAATAAATTTATATTAAAAAATAAACTGTTCGGTCCCATGAATTTTAATACACATATTCATATATGTTTTACCAACATAAATGTATATACATACATATGTATTCTCTTTTGGTATAACCATTTTAGTCAGAATACAGAACAATTACCTCTAAAATCTCCCACATGTTATCCCTTTGTAGCCAACCCCCTCCAGCCATAACCGGTTCTTTCTTGCTATAGTTTTGGCTTTTTGAGAATTTTATGTAAATGGAATCAGGTAGTATGTAATCCTTTGATACTGACTTCTTTTCTCAAGTACAAAGCCTTCAATCTTAATATAAAGCCTTTGAGATTCCTTTAAGCTGTGTGTTTATTCATAGCTCCTTCATTATTGATGAGCAGTAGTATCTGGAGGCACCATGATCATCACTTCTTGAGGACATTGAGGTTGTTTCCTGTTTTGGGCCATTATGAGTAGAGCTGCTGTGTATTTCTGTACAGGTTTTTGCATGAGAATAAATTTTTGTTTCTCTAGAGCAGATGGCCAGAAGTGGGACTGATAGGTCATATGATAACTATATGTTTTTAAAAAACTGCCTGTGTACAAATGTTCTTAGCAGCATTATTCATAATGAGGAAAAAGTGAAAATAGCCCAAATGTCCGTCAACTTGAGGAATGGGTAAATAAAATCTGATGTATCTATACAGTTGGTATTATTTGGCAGTAAAAAGAAAGTACTGATACTTACTGCAACAGGGATAAACCTTGAGAATATGCTAAATGGAAGAAACCAGTCACAAAGGATCACTTGTTGTATGATTCCATTTCTATGAAATGTCCAGAAGAGAGAGATCTGTAGAGACAGGAAGTAGTATGGTTGCCTGGGGCTGGGAGGTTGGGCAGATACGGGAAGTGACTGCTGATGGATATCGCATCTTCGGAGTGATGAAAACATTCTAAAATTGATTTAAGTGATGGCTGCACAACTTTTAGATATACTAGAAACCGTTGAATAGCACAGTTTAAATGAGTGAATTGTATACTATATGAATTATATCTTGGTAAGGCTGTTTAATGACAACCCACTCCAGTATTCTTGTGTAGGAAATCCCATGGACAGAGTCTGAGCCTGAGGGGCTGTAGTCTGTGGGGTCGCAAAGAATCAGGCATGACTTAGCAACCGAGCACGCAAGCTGTTAAAAAAAAAAATTAACTTCTTTTCCAGTGGCTGCACATTTTTGTATTCTCACCAGCAAAGCGTGGGAGGTCTAGGTGTTCACATGCACCTCACCAGCACTTGGTATTGTCAGTATTTTTTATTTTAGCTACTTTTAATAGGTGTGTCAGAGAAGGCAATGGCACCCCACTCCAGTACTCTTGCTTGGGAAATCCCATGGATGGAGGAGCCTGGTGGGCTGCAGTCCATGGGATCGTGAAGTCGGACACGACTGAGCAACTTCACTTTCATTTTTCACTCTCATGCATTGGAGAAGGAAATGGCAACCCACTCCAGTGTTCTTGCCTGGAGAATCCCAGCGACAGAAGATCCTGGTAGGCTGTCATCTCTGGGGTTGCACAGAGTCAGAGACCTGAAGCGACTTAGCAGCAGCAGCAATAGGTGTGTAGTGATATTTCACTACTCATTTGCATTTCCCTAGTTAATGATATGGAATAGGTTTCATATGCCTATCTGCTTTCTTTAGTGAGGAATCTGTACAGGTCTTGAGCTCATTTTATGATTGAGTTGTTTGTTTTCTAGTGTGAAGATTGAGAGTTCTTGATATGTTCTGAATACAAGTCCTTTGTCAGATATGTGGTTTGCAAGTATTTTCTCTTCCTCTCCTGATTAACTTGTCTTTTTACTCTCTTCAGTACTTCTTGATGAATTCCAAGTTCTCAGGGTTTCATTGTCTGATTACTCCTGTACCCTCAGTGCTTAATATCTGGCATAAAACAGATATGTAGTTAATATTTGATGGATGAATGAATGAGTTCCCTCTTCTTACTGATTAGCAACAGGTTTTTTTTTTTCCTGAGAGATAATAATATATTAAAAAGTAAACCTGATTAAAATATTTCCTTCCTATACATACTCTTTAAAAAAAAAAATCTCTAGATTGTAAAGCCTGTCATGATAACAGCTTGATTCCTTGAACATTTCCTGTTCTCCTTGGCCTTATAACCTTTACAGATGCTGTTTCTTCTGTCTCGAGCACTTTTCCTCCCATTCTATTTGCCAGGCTAATTTATTTATTTCCTAGTTCAAGCATCGCCTTTGCTCATTCATTTTAGACTCTGGGAATATAAGAATAAATAAGACAAACACAATCCCTTATCCTCTTGAGGCTTACCTTTCAAGGCAGAAACCCTCTCCCTCTTGCCCCAGTCTAGATTGGGTGCCTCTGTTTCATAGTGTCCCTGTGTTTTTACTTAACAAAACTTTAATTATTTATAATTATGTTCACCATACCAACCTGTAAACCAATGACCTTTAAATATTTTTGTTTATTTGTCTCTTAAAAGAATTTTGGACAAAGCCAAGTAACCTTGTACATATATTTCAAGCTGACATCTACACTTTTTTTCTTTATAAATTTAAATAGTTGCAAAGGATATAATTTCCAGCATGCTATAAAACTTGACATGTTAAAGTTAAACTTTTGGTCACTCTTTTAAATGTATCCCATGGAATCTAAATACTGTATATGATGCTCACCATCATTTGTTGGGGAAAAAATCCCTAAAAATTCCTTTTTTTAGTCATAAATTTTACAATCTTCTTTTTCTTCATAAACTCCATTTCATTGCCCCCACATAATATCCTATCCTTGGTTATTGCTGAAATCTTTTATTGTTCATTCTCTTCTAACTCTTTGCAACAGAAATAGGTATGCAAGTAGAAATTTAATTTTTAAAGTATTTCCAGTGATAACCAAAAGCCTGTAATTGTTCCCTGTTCAATTATTGTATTGAATTATTCTGTGTTTAGTTACTTTGGTAGTTATTATCAGTGTACATGTATTAAAACAAAAAAAAATGTTATTTGACATAAAAAGACTCTTAAGGAAACAGATTTTTTTTAATGTGCAGGTAGATGAATGTTGCTTTTTTCTAGATCATAACAGTATTCCATATCAACTGCATTCTTAGTTTCCCTTTCTTGTGACACAAGAGCTGAGAAGCCTTGGAAACCTTGTTTGCACACGTAACAGACACAAACGGAGGGCGTTTTGCATTAGCACCGCCACTCCTCTCTGTTGTCTGAACTTCCCCTGCGTTACAAGCCCAAACTGTCATCAGAACTTTTAAAAATGATCTGCCAGATGAAAACTGAGTTAGATCCTCCGTTAATTTTGTTGAGTGGGAAATGTTGGAACTCGCGTCCTCCCCCCCCCCCCCCCGGT